>JAJMCL010000016.1:0-245391 GCA_030572985.1 Zygotorulaspora danielsina
GGCAGTTCGTGGACGTTTATCAACTCACGAACTCGGCATATGAATTGTGTAATATAACCTAAATGCTTTAATGCTTTTATCAAATGATCTAACTATTAGAACCTTTCAACATAAATCAAGGATTAATCGGATTAATCTAGAATTTATAAACCTATATACTCCGCCTGTTAAATAACAATGTCTACTAACCCAAGTAAGAACGAAGCCATTAAGAAAAACCTCTTCCAATATCAACGAAGGATACAAAAAACATGGATATCCCGTTATTTAATTATTTATGTATGGAATTGAAGGGAAACACGTGCATGATTTACTATATGCCTTGTTGGCGCAATCGGTAGCGCGTGTGACTCTTAATCACAAGGTTAGGGGTTCGAGCCCCCTACAGGGCTTCACAATACTTTTTTTATGGGAAATCATAGAGAAATGCTATGCCCTAACCTTTAACTATTATTTGATACTGTTCATGTGTCCATCTGAAACCATCGGGTCGCTAAGGCGGCTGAGTAAACAATAAAAATGTCAATCGAGTCTACTTCTTTCATTGTAGATGTTGCTCCCTCAATGGTACGAGAGGGAAACCTGGCTAAGGTAATAGCATATCTGGAATATGCATTGCTGGATAAATGCAGAAGACGACGGAAAACTGACTGGATCAGTTGTTATTTAGCAAACTGTCAGTATACCAAAAATTCGCAGAACATCCCAGGAATTTTTCAGGTTCAATCTTTCATTGCACCTATTCCAACAGACGAAGCCTTGAACATCCTTCATGTATTACAAAAATATTCGCAGGATTTGACACAAGACCAATTGAAAGATGAAATTTTGGATGAGAAACTACGTTCGATGATTCAATGCCTTCTAGTGTCGTCTCTGGACGTCAGATCTCAATTCAGCAAGAGGAAGTTGCTAAGACAGATTGTTGTATTCACCGATGACCTAAACGGGCTAGATCTTACGCCAACTGAAATAGATGTTCTCCGAGAAGAGCTTAATACGAGAATAATACTTGTAGATTGCTGCAAAGATAGTTCTAGCGAGGATATTCATGAAAGTAAATGGGGGCAGCTTATTAAAGCAGTTCCAGGGTCCAAGGTGTATGGAATTAATGAACTACTCATCGACATCACTTCTGCGAAACCTTCTGTAGTAAAGCCTGTAAGGATTTTTAGCGGTGAGCTAAGGTTAGGGTCAGATCCGGTTAGTCTTTTACGAAATGAATTCAAACCTCGTGAAGATTTCAAATGCATAAGCATTCGAGTAGAAGGCTATCCAGCAACCAAATCAGTTTCGTCGTTAAATAGAAAAACGGTCATTGAAAAAGAGAAAGGTGAGATTGTAGAATACGGACCAGTTAAATCATTAATCGAATATGAAATAGCAGGTAATGAGGAAGATGAAAAAATAAGCGTGTCACAAGAATCGATCACAAAAGCCTTCAGATACGGTTCAGATTACGTTGTCCTGCCATCAATTCTAGATGAAGAAAGATATCTGAAGACTGTTCCCGGATTGGATTTGAGAGGATTCCTTGATCGCATAAAAATGCCAAGCTACTATTTAACTTCCGAATCAAGATTTATCCTTGCAGACTCTAAGCTGGGAAATACTGCTGACCTCGCAGCATTTAATGGCTTAGTGGACGTCATGTTAGAGTATGATAAAATAGCCATCGCAAGATTTGTACCGAAGCCACAGGCAGAGGTCCAAATGTGTGTTCTATGTCCACTTCTTATTGACATCAACAACGTAAATTTGGACGAAACAATGAGCGAAAGTTTTCAACGAACATTCGTACTGAGTAGATTACCATTTGCTGAAGATGAAAGAGTTTCTGATTTTCCCCGTTTACTCAACAGAACGACCACTTCAGGCAAGGCAATGAAGCAAGCAGAGGATTCAGAGAAAATAGATGAGCTGATGTCCCAGTATATAGATTCATTAGATTTAGATCTCCAGAGGTTTGACACCGTTCCGGATACGAAGTATTACTCGATGCTAAACCCCGCCTTAAAGGACACTTCCTTGCCTTTACCAGATGACTTTGAATTTGAAAACACCAATGACCCAACAAGAATCCCTGCTGTTCATATTCACAGACAAGAACAGGTATTACTCGAATATATCCATCAAAAAATGATCAACAAGTCCAGGGGGTTTCAGGTACCTGATCTACCTGACGATTTGAGAGATAAAATTCACCCTCATTTCAATCCGAAAACTGCCAAGCAACAGGACGAGCTAGTTAAGTTACTCGCCTTGAAGAAAGTTGATAAGTTGAATAAACGCTCGGACGAGGCTTATGATAGCGATGAAGATGAAAGTATACCCTCATTTGAAGCCATTATGGCAAAAGGTGCGCGCTAGAGTAGCTAATTTATTACAGTGAAGACAAGAAACTTTGAAATACCAGCTCAAATCACTCCAATTCTTAAGCGATGAAGTTTTTTTACAATTATTGCACGTGTTTGTACCTTTTTTTACATGAATAATGCATCGAATGGTCAATGAGAGTGTCTACTAATATCAATGTGCACTTTGAAATATTACCAGTGCCTCAATTGTCGATGCCGAAGTATTATCAAAGATTTTTCGTTCATTCATAGCAGTTAGTGTCATCACAAAAAAACACAGCTAATAGCATAACAGCGACCAAAATTTAATATCAAGATTAACTTACTCTGCCGAACGTGGATGGATTACCAATGTTCTAGGGACACTAAATATAATCAAGGAGCAGATTGCTGGGGGTTTTCAAACGGAATTCATTCACCCTTCTTTCTATGCGAAAAGTGCACAAGAATGTTTTGTTCAAAGCTTGACTTCGAGAATTCGAATGGTTTCCTATCGAGATATGGGTTTATCAATGACAGCAATCTGTGGAGCCCTTATGATGATCAGGTATTAAGTAGTGTAACTCTCGAAGAATTGCGTGACTTTGGAATTGCAAATTCGCGAATTTAGTGGTAACGATAGCAGTTAAAGACGACCTTGGTTCTGCAATCATATAAAATTGTTTAAATGCAGCGAAAAGCTTACTGACAGAGAAAAGAATACGAAACATTGACTAACATGTGGCCGCTCCGTGTGGCCTTCAACAACTGGGTGCAACGTTTTCTTCCATAAATCTGAGAGACTAAAAGGCAAACTCGGTCTTAAGTATGCTCTCACGCAAGATGGAGTTTCTTATTCACTCGCGCATGGCAGTGGGTCCAAAATATATGTTGTTATACAAAAGAACTTTTACTCTTGCGGGGTTCCTTTCTTCACGCGATGGGACATTCTTTTTCTCCTGAAATTGTAGTTTTTTGCGTTACAGCGTTACGAACTCATCGAATCAACATTGAAGGAAAAAAAACTCAATAAAGTAGAAAGATGCGGTCGACCCCTTGATTCGATCGCCCTTAAAACTAGTATTATATAAAAGAGAGTAAGTTCTTGCAGATTCTCATTTGCTTCATCACATTAGTGTTTGATCTATCATAATCTAGCGTTACCTGATTGCATCACTCCGACCTGTCCTGTGTATTATTCTGCTGCCGGATGTCGTTTACCATTGACACTGTAAAAACAAAGCCATATCAGGATCAAAAGCCTGGGACTTCAGGTCTTCGTAAGAAGACAAAAATTTTCGAGAAAGAGCCTAACTACACGGAGAATTTCATTCAAGCTATAGTGGATGCGATTCCAGAAGGAGCACAAAATGCCATACTAGTTGTTGGTGGTGATGGCCGTTATTATAACGACGTCGTGCTGAATAAGATTGCCGCTATTGGCGCTGCGAATGGTATTCGTAAACTGGTGGTTGGTCATAAGGGATTACTTTCAACTCCTGCGGCATCACATATTATAAGAACTTATAAGGATGATAGCGGAAAGGAAGTGACTGGTGGAATAATTCTTACCGCTTCTCATAACCCCGGTGGTCCAGAAAATGACCTCGGAATCAAATATAATCTCTCCAATGGTGGTCCAGCCCCAGAATCTGTGACAAATGCGATATGGGAGGTGTCCAAAAAGCTGACATCCTATAAGATTGTACGTGATTTTCCAGCGATTGATTTAAATACTATTGGTGAAAGAAAGTACGGATCTCTTTCTGTTGATATAATTGACACTACACAAGCCTATGTTGAATTTTTGAAACATATTTTCGACTTTGAACTCATCAAGAAGTTCGTTTCAAACCAGCGCCAAACAAAGAATTGGAAATTGTTGTTCGATGGTATGAATGGGGTGACAGGACCATATGGTAAGGCGATTTTCGCTGATGAATTGGGTTTACCAGAGTATGAAGTCTTACAAAACTGTCATCCTAAGCCTGATTTTGGTGGAATTCATCCTGATCCTAATTTAACATACGCAAAAAGTTTAGTCGACAGAGTTGATAAGGAAAAGATTGAGTTTGGTGCTGCTTCGGATGGTGATGGTGACAGAAATATGATTTATGGCTGCGGGCCAGCATTCGTTTCACCTGGTGATTCTGTTGCTATTATTGCTGAGTACGCATCTGAGATTCCTTATTTTGCTAAGCAAGGTATCTATGGTCTGGCTCGTTCATTCCCCACCGCAAGCGCAATCGATCATGTAGCTAAAGCAAAAGGTTTAAATTGTTATGAAGTTCCAACCGGTTGGAAATTTTTCTGTGCATTATTTGATGCCAAGAAACTGTCTATTTGCGGTGAGGAATCATTTGGAACTGGTTCAAACCATGTGAGGGAAAAAGATGGTGTTTGGGCCATAATTGCTTGGTTGAATATTCTAGCTATCTATAACAAGCACAATCCAGAAAAAGAAGCTTCGATTAAAACGATACAGGATGAATTCTGGTTGAAATATGGCCGTGTTTTCTTTACACGTTATGATTTTGAGCATGTTACTAATGAAAAGGCAGATGAGATTGTTAAGCATCTAACTGAATTTGTCGCTTCTCCCAATGTTAAAACTTCTAAATTCCCAACTGACAAAACGTTAACCGTTGCAGATGCCGGAAATTTCGAGTATACTGATCTTGATGGATCGATATCCTCTAATCAAGGACTGTTCGTAAAATTATCGAACGGCGCAAGGTTTGTCCTAAGATTATCTGGCACCGGGTCATCGGGAGCAACAATCAGATTATACATCGAAAAGTATTCAGATGACAAGACGAAATATCACTTAACAGCTGAAGAGTATTTGAAGCCCATTATCGATTCTGTTACTAAATTTTTGAAATTCAAAGAGGTTCTGGGTACAGCTGAGCCAACAGTCAAGACATGAAATTTGAGATTCATCAGGCCTCTTTATACATAAATTAGTTAAGTATCTTAAACATATTCAGAATTATGCCCCTATGAATACAGAATCTAAGATCGCTTTAGGCGCGTGTTTCTTAACTAAAGGGGTCGAAAAAATCGCGTCTTTTTAAAAGGCGGTCGGGTATGTTCTCATTAATAGAGAGGAAAGGACATATGGTCTAATTATATTTAAAAGCGTCATATATATATAGATCTGGAAGATAATCGACATTAGATAGGGTGTATTGCAGATCATGTATTACTGGAAGATATCTAAGTTCAAATTTGGTAAATCCAAAGAAGACAAAGAGAACGAAAAGGACAAAGAGAAAAAGGAAGAAACAAAGACCGGCAATGGCAACGGGATCTTCCACCACAATCATGAACATTCTAAATCCAATGAAAGTGCACAGCATTTCGGAGACTCGATGAATCGCCACTCAATGGATAGAAAAGAGACCATGGTCCCAACATCGGCTTCGATCGCACCAGTACGTCTTTCTCACGACGCATCTTCAACTGCGTCTACTGTGAGAGAGGATATAGCTAGTGGTGCCAGTGATGGGCTTTCTTCTGATGTTAGCAAATGTCACAACGATAATGCTCTATCTGCCTCATCTACCGATCACGATGATAGCGTGATATCCTCATCTTCATTTCACCCTCATAATACCAATACAAGCGCAGGTATTATGACCATTAAAGTTTATAACGGAGACGGATTTTGCCTGCCATTCCCTATAACATCCAATGAGCCTATACTTAGTAAATTGTTGAGCTCCGGAGTTGACGCTCAAAGATCTAACTCTGTCGAAATAGATTCCTTAGCTTCTCAGCTTTCAAGAATACAACTACAAAAACAAGGGCCTGTCGATGACATTTTACTACCAGGTGATCAAAGTACAAGGTTCATTCCTTCTACGATAATGCTGCCAGGGTCCGAGACTTTGAATCCACTACTTTATTTTACTATTGAATTTGATAATACAGTTGCTACTATCGAACCTGAACGTGGTACCATGGCGCAACCTGTGTTCAACAAAATATCGACCTTCGATGTTACTAGAAAGCTACCATTTTTGAAAGTTGATGTATTCGCTAGAATTCCATCGATTTTGCTTCCCTCCAAGACGTGGCAACAGGAAAAATGCGCTGCAGATGAAAAGATGAACTCTATGCTACAAAAGATAAATTCCAACCAAGATATTCATCTAGATTCCTTTCACTTGCCTGTGAATTTGCAGTTCGATTCCGCTGCAACCATTAGACTATTCAATCATCATTGGATCGAATTAGAGAACGGGTTCGGCAGGATAAATATTAGTGTCGATTATAAGCCTTCAAAGAATAAGCCTTTGTCAATTGACGATTTTGATCTATTGAAGGTTATCGGGAAGGGCTCATTTGGCAAAGTTATGCAGGTAAAAAAGAAAGACACTCAAAAGATATACGCTCTGAAAGCAATCAGGAAAACATACATAGTATCCAAGTCTGAAGTTACCCACACTCTAGCCGAGAGGACTGTGCTAGCTCGTGTCGACTGCCCGTTCATTGTTCCATTAAAGTTTTCGTTCCAATCTCCCGAAAAGTTATATTTGATATTGGCATTTATCAACGGTGGAGAACTATTTTATCATTTACAAAAAGAAGGGAGATTTGATTTGTCTCGTGCCAGGTTTTATACGGCAGAATTACTGTGTGCACTGGAGACACTGCATGATCTTGACGTCATCTATCGTGACTTGAAGCCAGAGAATATTTTATTGGATTACCAAGGTCACATTGCCTTATGTGATTTCGGTTTGTGTAAGCTAAACATGAAAGACAAGGATAAGACAGACACTTTTTGTGGTACGCCAGAGTATCTGGCACCGGAACTGCTTCTGGGCCAAGGTTACTCAAAGGTTGTTGATTGGTGGACACTTGGTGTGCTTCTTTATGAGATGTTGACGGGTCTGCCACCTTACTACGATGAAGATGTTCCAAAAATGTATAAAAAAATTTTGCAGGAACCTCTGAGGTTTCCAGATGGATTCGACAGGGATGCAAAGGATTTACTTATTGGTTTGTTAAGTCGTGATCCAAAGAGAAGGTTAGGTTACAGTGGAGCTGAAGAAATAAAACGCCATCCTTTCTTCAGCCAGATGTCATGGAAACGCCTATTGATGAAAGGTTACATTCCCCCATACAAGCCGCCTGTTACAAGTGCGATGGATACCAGCAATTTCGATCAAGAATTCACAAGGGAAAAACCAATTGATAGTGTGGTTGATGAATATCTGAGTGAAAGTGTCCAAAAGCAATTTGGGGGGTGGACTTATGTTGGCTCTGAACAACTAGGTAGCTCGATGGCTCAGGGCCGGAGTATAAGGTAATCCAAATATACATAAATTACAAAATACTATTTGTAGGCACATTACTATAAGCATTGTTTCGTAAAACGCGACAACACTCGCAAGGGGGCGGTCAGTATAGGTCAAAAAAATTTTAAGCGATGAGCATCTCTAAATCTTCACGTAACATTGATCACGACAATTGCACAAAATAAAGGGCTTAGTTTGGTCACAATGATGATGGCCTTTGAGAACACTAATAAACGGCCCGCACAAGATATCTTGACAAACAACCTAGATCAACCGAAAAAGCGGAAAGTGGAATTTTCAGAGGAAATAACATCACATCCAGCACCAGAAGGTACAAATGAAAATGAAGGATTTTCAATGGAAATGTATAGAAGATTCATTAAATCCATATTGGATGACATGGAAAAGGTATGTTTCTTTTCGTGGTTTTGGACTTTATTCACTTCCAAAGATCATTTTTATTATGGATCGAGAAAAAATACTAACAATCACATAAAACATTGTTGTAGCATGACTCCACCCAATTCGAACAGATCGCCCATCAAGTAGCCCTACCGAAAAGTAACACAAACAGAATCAAAACCGAACATTTTGGCATTTTACTAGACGTTCTCTCCAACAACATCAACAAGATTGACTCTAGACGCGGAGCAGTTTTGGTGCAGGCTATCATCAACTTTGAGCAATGGTGGGAATTACCGCCACAAACTCTAAGTAAATATATATTCTTCATTAGAATACTTTGCTCAAGTATACCCAAATGGTGGCAAGATGTTTCTATGATCCTGATATCAGGCTTTCATTTGCCACTTGAAAGCACAGTATTTCACCATGAAATGCTGAGATTTTTCTTACAAATGATTCCGTCCTCGATGGGATTCATCGATTTATACATTATCAGGTTTTTTCCTAATAATAACGATACCCGCAAAAGGCTGATTAACTATATTTCAAATGTGCTCCAATTGACAACCTACTGTAAAGAATTACGTTTTCAAGCGTGGTCTTTATTAATTGAAAGAACAATATCCTTAGACGTTGAATTGCAAAATGAACTGGATGAATTGGATGATGACATTGATGATGGTCTGAGCGACTCATCCGCGGATGAAAATGATTCAGAGGATGATCAAGAGAATGATGATGAAGACAACGACGGAAATGAAAAATCAGGTGAGCATCAGAACGGCGATCTAAGTGATGATGAGGATGATGAAGGCCAAGAGGAATATAATGTTCAGGCCTCAATGAATATCAAAGAGCTCTCCTGTAAGCTTGATTCGATTTTAACCTTAATCAGTGGACGTCTGGGCGATAGCTTAACTCCTGAAAGTTTGGAAAATGGGGAAGGGGTCGCAATCTTTAATACCTTGACAACTTTATTCAAAACGCACATTCTTCCAACATACTATACAAGATCCATTCAATATATCATGTTCTACATCTCACAACAACAAGCCGAACTAATGGATTCATTTTTAGTAACTCTAATCGATATTTCTTTTTCACCAAATGAAACATACGAGAAAAAGATAAAATCGTTGCAGTATCTAGGGTCGTTCATTGCTCGGGCTAAGAAACTATCTAGAAGTCAAATCATATTCGTTGCCAGTTATCTTACATCCTGGTTGAATAGATACGTAATAGAACGGGAGGACGAGGTTGACCAATCAGGTGGAATGGAGAGATTCAAACATTTCTACGCCACATTTCAAGCTTTATGTTATATCTTCTGTTTCAGATACTCATTATTCAGAGACACTGACGGTAGTTGGGAATGTGAATTGGAGAAGTTTTTCCCGAGAATGGTTCTCTCCAAATTTAATCCGTTGAAGTATTGTAATGAGAATGTGATGCTTATGTTCGCACGCATATCACAACATGAAGACGTTGCGTATTGTTTTAGTATCATAGAGAATAATAATAACGAAAGATTGAGAGGTATAATAGGCAGAGGTGATAAGGATAAAAAGAACAATGCCCTATCTGGGACTGCATCGACATGGTCTTTGGCAACAAGGCAACAATTTATAGACCTTCAAAGCTACTTTCCATTTGACCCGTTATTTCTGAAGCAATTTAAATCAATGATGAAAGAGCATTACATCGAATGGAGTGAAGCATGTGGAGAATATGAAAGTGATGATCCAGAAGAATAAAGAATCTTTGTGGTGTCAGAAATTGCAGCAAGTAGATCTCTATATCATAAATACTACTAAAACTATCAGCATCTAACTATTCAAACACTAATACGCATTCTTTCGTTAGTAGTGATGAAATCCTAATTTACCGATTTCTAAAGGCATCTGTCAGCCCTTTGAGAATTGGAACATAAGCCTCTACAGAAGAAGAGGGAGGCAGGTAACTAGACTTTGGCGCCTTCTACACTGGCCGAATAATTCCTCGACTGAGAAATGCACCGTTTTGATTCCACCACAGTAGGGAAGGTTTTCTACGGCTCAGGCAAAGCAACAGCATTTGATGACCCGTTTACACCACCAAGCATGGATGATTCGGATACCATAAGCTTAGCATTTTTAATAAGTTTATCTGTTACCTTCGCCGTGCTTATGGTAGTTTTAATTGTTATAGCCATATATGTGACCTTTTGCGGTGCAGATGAAAGGGAATATGATGAAGAAACAGGCGTTGGGCGAAACGGTGGAGGTGGAATCCATGGCTTTTTTCAAAAGAAGAAAGGAGGCATCCTATTGGACTCCAGTTTTACCTCACCGGGCCAGTTCGATGACGATGTTATATTCCAGGAGCAGGAAGCTGCGCATGTGTGCAAGATGTCAGCATTCGAACTGGACCTTTACTACCGCGCTAAAGAGTTTCAAAAACTTAATCAGCCGAATGTTAAAGAGTTCGGAACATTTTTGAATGAAAGTGATCTACAGTTTATCAAGGATCGTGGTATTCAAGGCTACTCCTTGCTACCAAGTATAAATGACAATACAGATGAGCAGGGAAATTTTTTACCCAGTTTCTTAATTCAAGACAAGCTTGATATAACTTTTACAAATTTCAATAAAAGTTCATCAACAATAATGAACTATCCATTGCCTTTCAATAGGAAAGATGCGGTTTATTTTGAAGTCAAAGTATTCAGAAATCCTGCGAATTCCAATGCTGTCTTCAGTATTGGATTGATGACATTCCCATATCCATATTTTAGAATACCTGGAATGTCACTTTATTCGATTGCATATGAATCAACAGGAAAGCTACGTATAAATAATCCATTTACAGCAAATACTTTATTACCCAAACTTCAGGAAGGCGATGTTGTAGGTTTTGGCTATAGGTTCAGAACTGGGACTGTGTTCATTACACACAACGGTAAAAAGTTGATGGACGTGACACAGAATGTCGGAATCGATTTATTTATTGGTATTGGCTCTCTAAATGCGGCATATACGAGGACTTATACAAAAGATGGGTTGCTGGAAGATCCTGACAATGTTGAATTACGTGAACTCTTATCGGAAGGGAGAGAAATTGACTTGCCTCTTAATTTGCAAAGTGTTCATGATCCCATACCAGGGCATGAAGTCGCATCTGATGAAGTTGAGTTACATGTAAATTTGGGACAAATTGGATTTGTTTTCATTGAAGCCAATGTGAAAAAATATGCATTTGGTAGCGTTTATGGAGAGATAGGTATCCCACCCTCGTATAATGGGGCGGATATCAAAAAGGACACAATTTTACAGAAGGGTGAGGATATGCCACCAAAATATCTCGATGAAAATGCGAATGATCCTTTTTTCGGTGATATTGCAATCAATAGTGGTGAAAATCTCTCGGTGATTGCCTCAAGCTCCCGTAAAACATCAGCTTTAAAAACGAAAGGACTGCCATCTATTTCAGAAGAAAACGAAGAAGAAAACGAAGGTTACGAGAGAATTTCATCAGCTTACGATAGAGAACACAATTTCAGTGATGATACCTTACCAAGGAACGCTGGTGTAGTCAACGATGAAAATGTTCCACTTCTTGCGAGTGAGCAACAGAATGCTGCTGCTGGCAGCAAAAAGAATAAAAAGAAGAAGAGGAGAAAGAGAAGGACTAGGAAATAACGGCTTTCGGATTGAATAGCAGAAGAAAACCATCTACAAATAATGGGAAGAACGAAATTAATGAAAGGGGCATACATACATTTACGAGATTCTATAATATACACGTTCTAGCTGGAAATATAGGCTAAAATATATTCAACAGGAAAGTGGTGACATCAACGCTTTTTTTTATTCTTGTTCTTATTTTGCTTCTTCTTCTTTGAAGAGGATGATTGCTTGGTCTCAGCTTGTTGAGTACCCGCTTCAGGTACCGGAATATATTCTTTAACATCAGTATTCACTAATAAGGTACTCAAACCGGCGATATCCTTTAGATTGGCCTTCTTTTCGTTCTTGTTCGTCCTTTTAGCTCTTTGCTCTTTAACCTTAGTTGGCTTTCTAACTTTCTTGTCGACTTTTGAAACAGCAATGCTTACGCCCTTAGGACCCAATGCACTTAGGAGTCTCGAAACGTCTTTACTTTTTTTTGTCGTGAACTTGTAATTTGTTGATAGGGATCCATTATGCGTTTTGAAAGAAACTTGTGGTACTCTTCTCTTGTTGTCTCCTACTGCACTTTTGCTAGCCCGGTGCTGATATAAGATCGTAAACGTTGTCTGAGAGGGATTCACCTCAAACAGCTTAACGCTATCTGTTATGAATGTATCTATAGGTTTAGCGGACATTTCTTGGTAAGTTTTGCGTTTGCCAATGCTAACTTCTTTCCATATTGTCATTGAACATATTTAATTTTTTTAATTTCATCTGAAGATTTCATCGTACGTGGTAGAAGCGACAAGAAACGAAAATCAAAGGGTTCAAGCACACTAGGCGCGAACAAAAATAGGAAGTAACTTGAGGGGAATCAATATTCAAAATCGTGCAGTGGGTAGTTATTTGCTTCTGATAAAGCTTATATCACCTTGCATGGTGATTCATATTGGGAGACCATTGATAGAGGCAAAAGATTCTAAAAATAGCTTACCGCTATCAAGTCGAACATATAGGTCTCTTTGCCACGAAGACATTTTGACATCAATTGGATATGGATTTCTTTCGAAGCAAGTCAAATACGCATGAAGTTGAGCATAAGAAAGCTTCCCAAGCCAGGAGTGTTGCGAATAGCGACAGATATGTCGAAAATGTAGAAAAACTTCAAGACGAGGGTAGCGATTCTCTTATCCCTACCACTTCAAATATCGATGGTTCAACGATACTGTCACTTCCAGTACACTCTGGAGATGATGCTTCAAATATAGAATATTCGGCAGATATCAAGCCACTTACCTTCAATGTGAATAACTCCATAATGGATAGAGAAACTGAGTCAGTCGGTGACAGTCATTTCCGTAGATCTATGTCGATGGTTAGGGAGAAGTTGTCCAAGAATAACGGTTCGTATGATAAACGTGAAGCAATGATCAGAAGCTTATTTGGGTCCATTGATAGGGAACAATTTGAGAACTATTTAAGGGAGCCTCGTTATATTAAAATGCTAAAACGAGGTAAAAATCTTAAGCAGTTTAGGAGACTATTCCTGGCTCAAGAATTGGTCCACTCGGACCAATTCTCTAAGGAAGCTAGAAGTAGTGCACCGAGTTTGAATACAGAGAAAGGTTCAAATGCGGTCTGGGTAACGAAATTTAGTCTTGATGGGAACTATATGGCATCGGGTGGTAAAGACGGCGTCCTTAGGCTTTGGAAAGTTATTTCCTCTCCATTGGAAAGGTGGCATTTAGATTTTACCGAAGAGAACATACAGGAGCTGAAAGCTAAAACATCATTGCTGAAGCAGCAGAATGCCTCTAGTGCCTCGACTAGTATACCCCCATCTGGTACTGGTAAAGAAGGCAACAAGAACGAGGGACATCGTAAAATAGGGGTAAAGAATTTATATGCCCCGGTTTTCCATCCAACCCCCTCAAATGTCTTAAAGCATCATACAAGTGATATTTTAGATATTAGCTGGTCAAAAAATAATTTCATTGCGACAGCGTCGATGGATAAAACTGTATGTCTTTGGCACCCTGAACGTTCACAGCCACTGAAAAGCTTCACACATCCTGATTTCGTCACATGTGTCGCATTTCATCCAACAGATGACCGATTTTTGATCACTGGATGTCTTGACCACAAATGCCGGCTCTGGTCGATCCTTGATGATGAAGTTGCCTTTGAATATGATTGTCAGGACTTAATTACATCAATAGCATTGTCAACAGATGACGCTAATCATACGTTTGTTGGTACCTTCAATGGATTTGTGTACGTTTTAGCGACAAAGGGTCTTGATTATATTCGATCTTTTCACGTTACTGATAAAGAAACTCAGGATGAGGTTCCTAAAAGTAAATATGTCAACTCTTCTTCTAAAATTCATCATGGGCCTCGAATTATTTGCCTACAGTCTTATGAGGACACGGTTGGTAAAACGATGAGATTGATTGTAACGTCTAATGATTCAAGAATTAGGGTTTTTGATGTAAAAACGAAAAAATGTTTGGAGATTTTGAAAGGCTTTCAAAGTGGATCCTCGCAGACAAATTCACAATCAAGTATCTTGCGTGATAAGGCCGTTGTTGTGTGTGGGAGTGAAGATCATTGGGTATATGCCTGGAAAATTAAAGCACAAGGTAACGGGAAACATTCTACCGAAAAAGAGAGTGATTACACGAGTAAGAGGCAAAGTTTTAAAGGATTTTTTAGTCATAACAAAGATGGTGGTAATATTGATCATTCCAAACACGAACAGCACTATGGCAGTAATCATCATAGTCACAATCCATTGCATTTGAGAAATCTATTCCCGCACCCTTCTAGTGGGACAAACGATCAAGCTATCAAAAACAGCTACTCCATGTCATTCCATGCACACCATGCGCCAGTTACTACAGTCAATGTTGCACCGCCAGTGACTACCAAATTATTGTCTTTGTCAAACGATTTAATCTGTGAACTGTCTCTTCAGTTTTATATGGAGTCTGATACCTTGGAAATTATCGGAGACCGCAGACAAAGAAAATCAATGGACCATGAGAGCGACTCCAGCTCTATATCAAGCACAACATCTACTTCAAGCATGTCACGTCCCTCTTCCTTGAACGATTTTCTCAGAATTGATGAAGAAACGGCGCATGAACAAGCATTGCCTAGTGTTGTTGACGCAATCGGCACTATCATGGTTACCACAGATTCTACAGGTGTAATTAGAGTGTTCAGAGCAGATTTGCCCGCAAATATAAGAAAGAGGGTTCTCAAAAAGCTTAAGGAGTACCGCAGCACTGAGGAGAATCAAAAAAAAAACGCGAACTCTGAGTTTTCTCTAAATACCCCCGGCCAAAATAGCACGCGCTCCATCGCCACTATGACTGGGATGACTGCTGCAACTCCGAGAACTTGTCCAGCGGCTGTCGAAGAGGCTATAGCTGCTCCGTCAAGACGTATCAGAGCGGGTTCGGTCTTTAAAAATTCAATTTTCAATCATTCGAATGGAAGTCTCCACTCCTCAAGAACCAATAGAGGAAGCGCGGCCTCTGTGGCGCCTGTAGAAGATACTTTTAGAAAGGCTTCAATGAACAACCACATGAGTGGCATTGGAAATGCTTCGAAGTTACGATGTGATGTATGTAATGGAACGAAGTTCGGTACAACATCTGCAGCGAGTCAAAGCTCTCATGACGCTGGAGACTATTGCTTAGACTGTGGATCAATGCCAAATAACTTCAGATAGGTAAGGCGTCAGCGCCATAGACGGATGGACTATGATGTATATATAAAAGTGTGTATGGACGCTTGTATGTGTATGTTATACCTCATCTTTTCTGCATAAACTTCAAGTTGTGATGATCGACAGAGGAATAGACGGATGCGCCGGTACCGGCCCGGCCCGGGCTCATCATGAGCATTACCCACTCCTATAGATAATAAGTACACGGTTAAAACCGTCTGCACACGACATTTTGGTCTACTGTTTGATAGGGGTCGAATGAGCAAGCAACTGGTTCTTGATTCCTGCTTCAGGATCGTCTGATCGTAAAATTATTCCCTCCATTTGGTTCCTTTTCTTCTTAAACTTTTCTCGAGTGCCTTTGATTCTTTTGGAAAAAAAAATTAAAAGGATCACCGTCTAATATTGGAAAGTCAGCGAATGTTCAGGCGCAGGATCACGTATAAAAAAGCGGTTACTTAAAACTAATCTCTAAACACATCTTTTACATCATTTGCTAAGTTTAAATCGAGATCGATCGCATTCATTACATTTCTTAGATATGTCAAAAGAGAAAGACGAAAAATTGAATCAGAAGACGGCAGCTCAAAAGATTAGCAAGTTCGGCTCATTCGTTGCGGGTGGGTTGGCAGCTTGTATTGCGGTAACGGTTACTAACCCAATCGAACTGGTCAAGACGAGAATGCAATTACAAGGTGAGCTATCTGCCTCAGTGCAAAGAATCTATAAGAATCCACTTCAAGGTATGGCAGTCATCTTCAAAAATGAAGGTATCAAGGGTCTACAGAAGGGTTTAGTAGCTGCTTATATATATCAGATATGTTTGAATGGCTCCAGATTAGGATTCTATGAGCCGATTAGAGGCCTCTTGAATGGCGCTTTTTATCCAGACCAAGAATCGCACAAAGTTCAAAGCGTCGCTATTAACGTTATGTCAGGTGCATCGTCAGGAATTATTGGAGCCGTACTAGGCTCTCCTCTATTCCTTGTCAAGACTAGGCTACAATCATACTCGGAATTCATCAAGATTGGTGAACAAACACATTATAAAGGTGTTTATGACGGTTTAAGGACTATTTTCAAGAAAGAAGGATTCGTTGGTTTATATCGTGGTATTGACGCAGCCATTTTGAGAACAGGTGCTGGTTCCTCTGTTCAGCTACCTATTTACAACACTGCAAAGAGATTTTTGCTCAAGCATGACATTATGGAAGAGGGCACTGGTCTTCATTTGACAGCAAGTACCATTTCTGGTCTTGGGGTTGGTGTAGTGATGAATCCATGGGATGTTATTTTAACAAGAATCTACAATCAAAAAGGTGATCTGTATAAAGGTCCGGTAGATTGTTTTATCAAGACAGTCAGGATTGAGGGTGTATCTGCACTTTACAAAGGTTTCGAGGCGCAGCTCTTCAGAATCGCTCCACATACCATAATGTGTTTGACTTTTATGGAACAGACAATGAAGCTTGTTTATTCTGTCGAAAACAAAATATTTGGTTACGAATAAGAAAATAATATAACCCGAGTCAGAGGTATGTAACATTTATAGAAGGCCACTCTATAGTTTCATGATAAAGATAACCTGCATCATTTTCTTGTTGTCTCGGTGTTTCACATTGATCGCCTTTTGACACGTTGGCGGCTATTCCAAAACAGGTATTAAAAAAATCATAAACTTATAAAAATTAGTGGAAGCAAGAGACTGCAAGAGGCTTCAAATCTCTAGAATATATTGCCAGCGCGCTGGTATAGTTTGTCATATTAGCAATGAAGGTCCCAAATATGGTTAGATCGTATTTCGTGTCCCCTGCTAATAAGCCGAAGTGTGCACGTAAACTGGATCGTCTTAGAAGTTATATTGCAGTGAAATCAGAAGCCTGGATAAAATGGACGCAAACTTTCAAGGTAGTCATTGTGCTGTATCAGAAGCTACAGAATATCTACATTGCTATATTATCAACTGGGCCTGTGCCAGAACATGTTTCGTTCATCATGGATGGTAATAGAAGGTTTGCTAAAAAGTCCGGACTGGTACTCAAGAAGGGACATGAAGCTGGTGGGTTGACACTTTTGAGCCTTTGTTACGCATGCAAAAAAATTGGTGTAGGTTGTGTCTCTGCGTATGCATTCTCGATTGAGAATTTTAACAGATCACCTCAAGAAGTCGATACACTACTTACAATGTTTGGAAGCAAGCTGGATGAGTTTGCCAAAAGAGCTATTGATTTTCGTGACCCGTTATACGGTTCTCGATTGAGAGTCGTTGGAGATCATTCATTGATCACCGAAGATATGAGAAAAAAGATTAAAAATGCTGAAGATGTCACTCGCAGCGGAAAAGATTTTACTCTCTATATATGTTTTCCTTACACTTCCAGAAATGATATATTTCATGCCATTCATGGATCAGTCTCAAAATGTGAAAAGCATTTTTCACAACCCAGGGATCTGACAGTTTTGAGCCTGACTGAGGACATGTATTTGGACGGATTTTCGAGTAAATGCGACCTTCTTATTAGAACCAGCGGTCACATGAGGCTCTCCGATTACATGTTATGGCAAGTACATGAGAATGCAAGTATTGTATTTACTTCTACCTTGTGGCCAGATTTTGAGTTTATGGAGCTTTACCTCATAATTTTAAGATGGTCATTTTTCACTACTTTGCAGCGATTTTCAGAAAGTACTGTTTCATTGAAGAATCAATTCACCCTTAGTATACCATTTCTCGGTCGAAGAAACCACAAAAAGTGCCTTTCTGTTTATGATTCGCTTGCTAAACCTCCGATTGCCATTTCTGTAACTGGAGAGATGGACTAGCAGGCTAGATGACAATTTTTCTCACTACTTTTTTCGTTTCTTTCTTGTTTCTCTCTTTAATCCTTGCATCTCTAATCTTACCTAAATAGCTATTATAAACCACCACATCAGCAATTAACACAAGGACACCAAAAAATAAGCACGCTATCACTCTTGAATGGAGAGCAAATCCTGTCGATGAACCTGTCCAGTACCAAACTGCCACGACCACAGATGCAACAGTAACGAGAACATTAAAAACAGTTGTTACTTGTTCTTTTATCGCCTTGTTCATTGCAGCAAACGTTATTTCATCACCATCATTGGTATCCCCTATTATTTGATCCTTTAATTGTCTTTTCTTAATCAAGCTCTGGTAGTCTACTTCTTGTCGCTGTACTCTCAACTCTTCCAAGTGCTTTTTGAACTCAGATGAATAGTTGGATCCAGGTATATATTTGGCTTCAAATTTCATATTCAGTGGTATCAACAATTGCTTCAAAGGAATATCGTGTTTCCAATATTTGTTATAATACTCTAGTAGCGCGCCTGTTGGCATGCTTCCATTCTTCAAAAAGGTGGTAAGCTCATTATGACAATTAGCACAGGACTTATCCTTCTCTATCTTCAACAGACGAGACTTGACGTTATGGTTCAACTCAATTTCGAACATTATGTGCAACTTGCTGACTTTGATTGCTACAATCCTTGCGCATTGACGCCTTTTTTCTGATATTCTTCTTGCAGCATGTCCCCGCGAAAGAAAAAAAGTATCATTGAATAATACCGTGTTAATGCCAACTTTTACAAAGTTAATCTAACTGAAAAAATACTCCGCCGTGTAATTTAATATTATTTTACGTAATCTAGCTACATTTTGAATGCTCTCAACCAGAGGCACTGTTTCCATTTGTAGTAGTGAGCTCATCATCTGGATTTGAGTTTGAGTTATTATGATCAGCGTCTTGCGGGCCGGTCATCGCATTCTGACCCACAGCATCAAGGCGCACTGTATTGGTGCCTGTTCTGTCCAGGGGATTAGCATTTGTAAGATTCGCGCCTGTTCCTGTATCGTCAGCGCTAATTGTGACAGTCATGTTCTCAACAATTGTTGCATTAGCTCCATTCTCATTGTCATTCTCTGCACTTGCTAGATTATTAACCAAAGGAATATTTCTATGAATTGTACGACTAGCAGTTGTCGGAGTAGCTGAGTTGAGACTGCCGCCTGGTGTGCTATCGCCAGTATTGCCACCAGACGAGTCGATACTTGAGCCACCTTCATGGCACCAAAACCTGTGGTAAGTCCATGCCTTTAATTGGCATTCTCGTGAGCAGTATTTGGTACGCTTGCAACGGCGACATTTCGCAAACTGTCTGGGATAGTCCTCCCATTTCCCGCAATCGAAATTTGCACATTGGCGAACTCCAGTAACTTCATTTTTTCTGCAACAGTTCCTCATTATTACTGAACTCCAATAAACCATATCGTGAGGGTTTTCGTGATTGACTGTACATCTTTCTACTAATGGAAACAAATTTAGACATCGTTTTGAACTGATGTATGACCACGTTTCATCGTCCAAATCGATGGACAAATTATTGTAAT
Source organism: Zygotorulaspora danielsina (assembly GCA_030572985.1). NCBI lineage: Eukaryota > Fungi > Ascomycota > Saccharomycetes > Saccharomycetales > Saccharomycetaceae > Zygotorulaspora > Zygotorulaspora danielsina. The sequence goes on from JAJMCL010000016.1 coordinate 19,845, forward strand.
TCCAGTTCGCTTCAAAGTCTTGAACCAACTGTTTTTCTTGTTGAATTCTCGCACTGTCATTTAAAACAGTCATGCTAGTATCGGATTGGTGGTAAGAGCCTTTTTTAGCTGAGTTATTACCAATCTTATTATTCCCATCCAATTTTTTTGATTCTTTCGCAAGATTCTTGAGTTCTAAAATAAATAAATCCGAATTGGAATATTTGCTTTCATCATTGCAGTAAGCATCATCCATATCAATATCGTTCGTTAGAGGCACCTTCAGCCTTGCTATAGGATTAGAGCTTTGGTTCATTCTCTCTCTAGCTCTTCCCAGTATTGCTCTAAATGATAAAGACTCTATGAGCACGACATTTTGTAATTGCTGTTTCATATACGTATACTTGGAAATAAACGCTAACAATTGTAAAGACCAAATGACATCATCTTGTTTGGGAACAATTCTCCCCAAAAAAAAATCTCTTGGTATTGAGATGGACAGTTTATGATCGTCATCCTCCTCCAACTGGAAAGAACGGTCATCATTCCGCTCTTTGTCAACAATAGTTCCATTGATATTACTGTGAAACCTACAGCTATGAGAATCGGCATCGCTATAATTTCCGGCGTTATTGTGACCATCTGAATCGCATTTACCGTGGAAATTTTTACATTCACTAGAAGACCAAATGTCTATAAAATCTGATGGTAATGTCATAGAAGGTCTTAACAACTCCTCACAGACAAAGTTTTTATCATTTGACAGTCTAAGTGGTTCTCGGCCCGTGATGTATTCCATATACTCTTCATATGATTCGCTTGAGTCTTTACGCAGCTTGAAATATGACTCCTCACTTTTCAATGATGATATATCAATATCAAGTGGGCTCCCGGTAAAGTGGTCATAATTCTTATGATATATTAAGTAATTATCCAGAACGGTGGCTAACAAAGGGACGACACCAGACGAAACTACCTTTTTACGTATTTGTTCGGTACCTCTCGTACCTGTGAGGACCAAACATTGAAATGCCAAAGTCCATTTCCAAGCGCACATCGCTAAATTTTTTTGCTTCCAGATCATTTGAGCATGCTTATGCTTACTTATGTGTTTTAAATCATGTTCCAAAACCTGGAAAAGCGGTATATAACAACCATGCAATATCGATACAAGTCTCTCAAGGGCCCCATCGCTTGCCAATGTCTCTCTAACCTTTTCAGAATTCGAAGTCAAATAAGTTAGATGATTCAGAGAATTGATAAGCGGGATATTCGAGTTGATATCAAGCGCTCTTCTATCATATACGGTGGATGTTATTGTAATCACAGGTCTATTCCCTAGGACGGATCTATGATTCGAGTCCCTCATATGTATATGCAAACAGCAAGCACTTTCCTAGCACGTACGCCAATATGACACTTCCGAAACCTCACTGCTCCCCTGTATTGACCGTTTAATCAAAGGAAGATAAATAAAAAGAATAATTGCAATATCAATAAACAAAAACGGAAAAAAAAAATATTGGAAGAAATGAAGAACCAAAAGTAATATAATCCCAGTCACCTAGTGTATGCTGGCTAGTAGTGAGAATATTAGCCCTGGTGTGATCATCGATGTGCTTTAATTATTGAAGATATTACAATCGCTTTCGCCACCATTTTATTTTTTTCTACTTCCAAAAGGAGAAATATCCTCATAACAAGAAAATGTTCAGAGCTTAGCCAACCAGTCAAAGAGAGATAAGACATGACTTTTGCTTAAGACTATCATGGCATCTACAGACTTTATCTAAATGTTCGACAATACTTGCATAAGCACTAACTCTCCCGCCACCTCCCGTCAAAGCATCGTAAATGTCGCATCCGTTCAACTGTTGCAACTAGTCAAAGGCATAAATTGATCGGTATAACTATAATTGAGTAGAGTGCAATGAAGACATCCAAAAAACAAGAACTCGTGGAATCTAATGATATCTTTCGGGTTATCTTCCATTCTGCATGTTTATCTGGTAAGCGTATAGTACTATTTTACCTTCGTTAAACGGCAACAAAAATAATGGGCATGTGGCGTAGTTGGTAGCGCGCTCCCTTAGCATGGGAGAGGTCTTCGGTTCGACTCCGAACTTGTCCAATTTTTTTGTGACCAAGCTTTCTCTATTATTCATCTATATATCCTGTGAGTCTAGTTGAATGGTGTGCAATAGTAAGAGTACTTCAACCAGACGGCCTTAGATCCAATGTTTCATCAACATCGATCCATGTTCAGGCTTTCAAATCCCATATCTTTGCACTCTCACGCATTTGTCTGGCTTCTTCTGGAATGTTCCGCCTGCTCGCCCGCAGAAAATGAGCCAGGCGTAAGCACCACGTCTCTATATAAAGGGTTAAGTTTAATATTTTATTGACAAGCGTATAGTTGGTCTCTCTCTGTTACATTTCTCAAAACATAGAAGACTTTCGGTTACAAAGAGCAGCTAGTTTCATATCCGAAGTTCATTAACTTGTTAAAATGTCAGAATCAAAGGTTTTAACCCCCGAAGTGTTATGGGCACAAAGATCGAGCGAAAGTGATCCTGAAGAGAATTATCTGTTGATTACAATTGCTGTTCCAGATTGTGAGGAGCCAGAAGTTAAGGTTGATGAGAAAGTACTCGAATTTAGCACAAAATCAAAAGGTCATGTTGGGGACGAGCAGACACATCAATATAAGTTGAAAATCAACTTCTACAAGGAGGTTGATCCCAAGAAAACCTTAAAGAAAATTGCTAATGGCCAACATTACTTCCTGAAGATCTTTAAAAAAGACCTGGGTATTGAGTACTGGCCGCGTCTTACTGAGGAGAAAGTCAGGTATCCATATATAAAGACCGATTTCAATAAATGGGTGGACGAAGATGAACAGAGTACAGTACCACCTGCCGCAGGGCCTGAATTTAATGACATGATGATGAATGGTAACCCAGATATGGAAATGCTTAAGCAGCAGTTAGCTCAAGGTGGCGGTGCAGGAATGCCTGATTTTGGCGGCGCAGGAATGCCCAATTTTGGCGGTGCAGGTATGCCTAATTTTGGCGGTGCAGGTATGCCTGATTTTGGTGGTGCAGGTATGCCTGACTTTGGCGGCGCAGATCTAGGCGAAGAACCAGAGGATGAGGACGAGGAGGAAGAGAAATAAGGCTTCTAATCATCTCTAGTTATGAATTATATAATATCTGTGTGCCTATGTATTGTAGAAAAAAAAGAATAAGTCTACCAAGAAGTATCAGCGATCATTCTACAACTCGACACGTTGGAAGGCGATAGAAGACTTGTCCAGCAATTGAGCAGCCTTCCAGGTTTGACCAGGTTCCAAGTTTATGAAATCATGAACATGCCCTGGCTCGACACAGATCATATGTTGATAACCAGTTTTAGGCTCAAAATCAGCCATCGATTTTGACTTGTTAATCCATGGGTTCCAAACAACTGCATCCGGCAAGTTGATCCTCTTGATAGTATGAAGAGCAACACCTTTATTCACTATTTGGATAACACGATCATCATCAATATTTTGATAGATAAGATCCTTTTCCTCATGGATTGTTATAACGGGGTGTTTATCTACATAAGTCTCTTTTAGCAGCTGATCATAAGCTTTCATGCCTACGAGGTTCGATACAAATGCCCCTTCTATGTCATCAATTCTGAAATAAGTGTGAAATAACCAATTGAACTTAAAAGAGTCGATTTTTGATGGATTGTTGACTTCTATTGAAGTCTTCAAGTGCTCTAGACCCAATTCGATGGTTAAAATTAGAGAAAAATCAAACGGCCATAAGGCAGTCATCTCTGGGTTTGCAATCTCTGGAGAAAGGGCCAACTGAACAGTTGGCGGATTGCTCATGGTCTGCCCTAAAAATTCCCACGTTGAATTCCTTGCCAAGCCGTGTTGAGGTAACTTGCTCAATACTTCATCTGAGCTGTTCTTACCAAAGACTGGGAAAACTAGCGGAATGCCACCTCTGACAGGCTTTGACCCGTCTAGTTTAGCACCGGTGGATAGCCACAATTGTTCACTGCTTTTTAATTTCCAGCTTACAACTGTTGCTCCATATTTCAGGATCGTTGCAGTACACGTCGCATCATCCGGATGCGTCAGGTGGATCTCAGTTTCGTTGACCTTCACGGACATCTTGAGTTATGTCGAGAAATATTTACTCTTTGTATTGCCTCTCGCGGTTGGGTCGTGAGCATTGTTATTTGCAATAAAACATTGCGCCGAAATATAACTCGCTTACAGAACTCGGGCACGATCACGATCAACATTGACAGTAACAAGATAGTTCAATTTGAATGAATATATACTACAAATACGTCTATAATAATGTATCTAAAGATAGCTTAATAACTAATGAAGGGAAATGGTTCTTAAACGGTTATGCCTAGGTAAGTGTAGCCTTTTAATCACATAAAAAGTGTCCGATGTCTCGGAGTATGCACGTTTGACTAAAACTTCAGCGAATGAGCCATCTCGGCAACGAAGTCTGAGTTGAATATATCCTTAATGAACCATCTCTGGCTTTTTCTTGTGAGAGTATGCTCAACAATCTGTTTGGCTTTGCTTTCTTCTTGAGCCAATCGGAACCATCTCCATTCATATCTGGCTATTCTATGCGAAGTTGCTCTATTTCGTTGTCTTGAGGATGCATTTGGTGACGGATCAAACGGCAGTCTGTCTTCTAAAAGCCCATATAATATCACCCCTAAAGCCCACGTATCACTGAGGCGTCCGTCGTACGGGACACCCATTAGTATTTCCGGTGAAACATAGTCTTCAGATCCGCATCTTGCCATGCATAACTCTCCGGTTTGAATTTTTTTGCAGAGACCGAAATCACCTAACTCAATCACATTTGTTCGAGCGAATTCTGGAGAATCATGCATCGCATATATTTCATCCAATGAATATTTCAAAAGAACATTTTCTAATTTCAGATCTCTATGAATTACTAAGTTATTATGCAAGTATTGAACTGCCATTACCAGCTCTGTGAAAATTCGTTGAACCAGCCAGACTTCCAAGTTTCCATTGCAAGCAGTAGCTGCCATTAATAGATCGCCCCCAGCACAATATGACATTATCATATCACAACGTGGAAGGTGTTTGTCCTTCAACATCAGATCCCGCAACGGTTTTTTGCTTTCAACAAAAGCTGGATTATTGACACCATATAATTTAACAATACAGGGATAGTCTAATGATCTTAAGATAGCTATTTCTCTGGTTAAGGAGCTCTCCAGTCGTGATAGTAAATCTTTACTTTGCGGCTGCTCGGTAACGGTGCCTTCTAACAGCTGTTCTGGATATTTGATTCTCTTGACACAAACCTTGCTTAATTTATGGTCCATCAAACCAACAGATTTGTAAAGGTAAACATTGCTAAAATTTCCTGAACCTATTTCTTTTATCTTTTTCCACTTTAGGGGTTTGCTTAAATCTTCTAATCTGAAGCCAAGCAGTATATCTATATCATCAGCTTGATCTGTTTCTTCCCGTTCTACGTTTCCGTTCGTGAAGCTCGATTCTGAGACTGATGACACTTCGCTAACAGTCGGTAAGGAGCTTACTCTTTGCTGTAATGGGTCAGGAAAGGAAGGTAATTCAGAGACTACTCTGAGCTGAGATCCATTTTCAAGCCTCTGGACGAGACCAATATCACCTCGTCTCTTTGGTATACTCAGAGTTTGGCCTGATGGTGATCTTGGATTCAGTGAAGGTGGTGTGTATGTCATCGGGGTCGGCAGCATATTGTAGGAATCGAAAACTGGAATCACAAGGGACAACGGCGTTCTCTCACCGAGCTCCGCTGTCTCGTCAGCTTTTTCTGAACCTTTTGCAGTATCTTGGCCAGCAAACTCATCCTGCTTAATCTTAGGAGCTGGTGGGAACTGATCCCGCTGGTTAGTCATCTATAACCTTGAATACTGTCTTGCTCAAATATTAATGTTTCTTTAAAGTGGTACGTGCAGATCGTCTACTGATCGAGGATAGATCTTTTATTTTATGGAAGTCGGTCGAAGATCAGTTGGTTTGTATCTTAGTGTTTGGTTTGTTTTTTTATATTTACAGTAAGCTTCCTAATTAAAAAATAGTACGTTTTTGTTGAACATCGCTCGCGCCTCGAGCAATGCGCCACTACATGCAATTCAAGAAACGAACTATACTGAAAACAAAGTATAGTACAGCGTTTACCTACCAACTTGCTCTCTTGACTACTCTTTTTTGACCTTTCCTTTCTTAGACCTCGCAATCTGCTGCTGTATGTCACCATTAGACCCCTCGGACGCTCTTCTCTTCCCCTTTGTTGCTTTTTTCTGTTTTGTCTCGAACTTAGAAAGCTGCTCCTTTCTTGCCTTTTCTCCTTGACCTTGAAGGGTCTTGTTCTTGTCTTGCACCTCTTTATCGTCTTCTCCCTTGATCTCGAGCCATTCTAACATTTTTATCTCTTCTCCATATCCTTCATCCTTCTTCTGAGGAGTTTCCAAAATTATAGGTATGTTGGTTAATTTATCGAGGTGAGCAATGAGTCTGAATACTTCTAATCCCAGGAAGCCTTCGCCCAAAAGTTCATGAAGATCTCTATTTGCACCTAGAGGGGCTTTAGAGTCATTTAAATGGATTGCACACAAGTATTCAAATCCAACGATTTCGCCGAAATCTTTCCAGAATTTATCGAAAGTATTTTTCGTGCTGATATCGTAGCCAGCGGCGAAAGTATGACATGTATCAATACAGACACCTATTCTTTTCTTGTCATCAATCAAGTCTATCACGTCGCGGAGATCTTGTAATTTGCTACCTATTAAGCTTCCAGTGCCAGCCATATTTTCCAATACGATCCTGACAAATTTAGTCTCCTTTAAGGCTCTATTCAAGTAATCTGCCAATTGTTTGATTTGCTCCTCATGATCTGCCTTTAGAGAAGATCCAGGATGTAAATTGTATAAACCAATCCCTAATTGCTCACATCTTTGGAGATCGTCCAACAACGAATCATAGGCCTTTTGTGCCTTTTCCATGTCAGGATTGGCTAAATTTATAAAGTACTGTCCGTGTGGTAAGATATCTGTTAAAGGATTATAAGCGTACTCTTTACAGTTAGCTTTGAATTTCTCAACCTCCTCTTTCGTATATTGAGGTGATACCCATTTTCTTGGGGATTTCAGGAACATGGCAAAGGCATTACAGCCAATCTTGAATGCATTGGTGACACTGTTAGGTATTCCTCCTGCTGAGGATATATGTGCACCGAACTTGTATTTTGAGGTAGTAGACCTAACAAATTGTGACATTTGGTGTTGTTTCCTTCTGAGATAATCCTAATATTGGTCTGCACTAGCTTCCTTATCGCATCAATAAAAATTTCAAATTGCAGATCTACAACGCCGCGAGATTGTCAGTTAGGGGACAGAATAAAAATACACATTAATCTAAAACTAACAAAAAGTGTTTGTCAAAGTGTGAACGGTGCGCATCTGGAACTCTGAGATCCAAATAGGTATGAGATAACTGATTATTTTCCTCTTTTGGTTACCTTGCCTTTACTTTTGGCATTTTTTTTAGCCAATTTGGCCTTCGCAGCCGCAGCCTCTAGTTGCTCTTTCGTTTTTGGCACCGTTTGAAAAAACCCATCTAGTCTACCTTGAACACCAGATCTTAATCCTTTTTGCAATCTTTTGATACCAGCTCGAACTCTCTCTTCGCTGAACTTTTTTTGCACACATAAATATTCTACTAATTCATCTTCCTTTGGCTGGGTCCATTTCAAATTAACCTCATCACCATTTATGACTTCAGGATTTGCAAAAAGCTCACGAACTTCTTTATACGGCCAATTTTCAGGTATTTTCCATTTAGTATTGGCTTCGCCTGATTCGAAAAATTCAATTATTTTTTCTAATGAGCCATGTTCTTTTATAAGTTTCAATGCTGTCACAGGGCCAACCCCTCTTATACTTTCACAATAATCACATCCTAACATAATTCCCAAATCTACGAACTGCTCTATCGTAAGGTCTAGTCCTTTCAATACCGTCTCTGTATCTATTTCATGAATGGGTTCCTTTTTAGCTTCAGAAAATGTTAAATGCCTCAATAAATACGGGGTTCTGTAACAAAGGGTATCCATATCTTCACTTGCAGCTGCATATACCTTACCCTTTTTAGCTAGCTCTGCGCATTGAGCTTCTGCCTCAGTTGGAGCATTAACGTACGGAATACCCATCAATTCAAGGAGATGTTTCGCTTCATCATTGTGTTCCTTAGAGACTTTAACCAATCTTCTTTCCTGTTTCATTTTCTCGACTTGATCGATCGCTTCAGCCAGTTTCTTTTCCGTTTCTTCCCTTCTTGAAGTTCTTTTGTCTAGTTCATGAGATTTGAGTGTTGGTGGTTTACCATCAAATACATAGCAGGGCTTAATACCGTTGTCAATCATCCTTAACGTACGGTAAAACATTCCCATAAGATGAGAAGTCGTCTCGCCGGTCTCTGTCATCAATTGGCCACCATCTTGTTGTCTAACTGCAATCAAGAACTGATACAGTGACATAGAAGCGTCAATCGCCACTTTTCTGCCAAAAAAGGCTTTAATATCACTCTTGCGGATTGCAGTGGGCACATGCTCAGATATAATAGCATTTAGACCCTTGATACCCATGATCGAATATACTATTATCGCTGCTTTTTGTTTTGTCATCCTAGAAGCAAGTTACATCTGAAAGCCTTTAAACTTTTCAGTCTTGACGCGATGAGTACTGTAACGCGTTCGGTAGGAACCAACGCGTGAAGAAAAACATCAACTATCGCAGAGAATCTGATGATAAATATGCCCACTTTTATATTAGCCTAGCATGCTGCAGGTACTCTATGTGCTCTCTCTTTCAGTAAACTTTTGAAACTTCACTTTGCTCCAAGGAAAACAAGTGCATCGCTCATTTTCGTTTTTCATGTTTAGCTCAAGCTTTTCGAATTCGAAAAATTCCTTTAGAGTTTTTTATATATCTGGAAATTTCTCATTTGTTTATGATCTAACATAAAATGTAATAAATAAACCTGGAGAAAATCTTGATATTAAAATATTCACAGGAATGTTCAAATCATATTTTTGTTCAATCCTTAATGTAATAGATAAACAGTAAAATTTGATATACACAAGCATGAAACAAGCGAACAAGACGGAAAGGAAAGAAGGTGAAAAATAATATGTATCTGATAATACGGCTGCCACTCTTAACTCATGTGCAGGATGTAGCAAGCAGAAATAGGCAGTCTTTATTACTCATGTTCTGTGCCCACGTGACCGTTGTCCAATAAAAGCCCAACACTACACTTCGTAAGTTACCCGAATAAAATTGTTGTCGTAATTTTTCTTTGCTCGGTTGATTATAGTACCGGGAGGAAGGTGTTACAGGGGTCGTTGCCAGCGATGCCGAGGACAAATTGTAAAATTTTCGTATTAAACAACAGAACTAAACATAGATTATTGACGAGACGTAAGCATATCAACATCTCATCTAACGAAGAAGGTAGTCCCAACACAACCATCGCTAGTCGAATTGGATATTGAGAGGGGATAGACAGTGCAAGTGGGTATAAAATGACAAGTTTGTATGAATACAAACACCCGATTATTAATAAACAGCTGGCATCCGGCACTGATGATCAGTCTGGCAGGAAGTTCCCTTCTTTAGATGCTTGGTATAATGTAGTCAACGATTACGAATTCCAGGCAAGATGTCCTATCATTTTGAAAAACTCTCACAGGAACAAACATTTTACGTTTGCTTGCCATTTGAAGGATTGCCCATTTAAAGTCCTTCTCAGTTACTGTGGTAATCAGAGTAATGGTTTACAGGATGATTTGGATGGGAGCGTGCAGCAGCACGGCCATGAAAGTCACGGCCATGAAAGTCACGACCACTCCTTGGCATCGATGGACCATAAGCCAAAGTTGGAAGACCCCGATCGGGACGAAAAGTTGAAGGTTGGAGAGAGTGAGGGGCAGCATGCTGGTAGCGAGCAGCATGGCCAAGAAGATGCTGCAAACGAGACAAGAAAGTATACCGACGCAGATGCCGAGGACGACGATGTTAGCGCAGCGATTGCTGCGGCTGTAGCGGCGGTACAGGATGTCCGCACTAAGGAAGATAGCCAATTTGGGGAGGAGTATATGACCACCCCAGGTTCACAAGGTGCAACAACCGGTGGCCGTTCCCCCGAAGCTGTAGTAAGAGGTCCTTTCGTCGTTACCAAAATTGAACCATACCATAATCATCCTTTAGAGTCGAACCTGTCGTTAAGCAAATTTGTCTTGACAAAAGTACCAAGAATTCTACAGCACGATTTGAATTTTGATCAAATTCTGGAAAGCTTGTGCAATGAGGAGGATAACACGGTTTCTAAATTTCGCGTATCTCAATACGTCGAGGAATCTGGTTTGCTGGATATTTTGAAGGAGCGGTACGGTCTAACAGATGCTGACATTGATAAAAAACTGTTATCACATATTTCAAGACGTGTTACTACCTATAAAGCTCGTTTTGTGCTAAAGAAGAAGAAAAATGGCGATTATGGTACTGTATCAGAAGGCAGTGGTAACGGCAATGGCAATGGAACAAGTTCCTATGGTCAACGCTCTACAAGGAATGCTTCCATGAATCCACGTTCGCCTGGATCACCTCCCGATCACCACCATCAAATGCACCACCATCAACTGCATCAACTGCACCACGGTGGTGATGAACATGAAAATGGTTCTAACTCTGGTTCGAATTCTCATTTACAATCGTTGGAAGATAGCAATTTGAATCCAGAATTGAATGATGATGCTGAAGCTCAAGCTGCAGCACAAGCCGCAATAGGCGAGGCTGCTGCGTTGAAAAGATCTGTTCAGCAAATGGTAGATCAGGAAGACGCAGACGATGAGAATGCGAGAAAGCGCCAAATGATGAAACTAACAGCTTCAATGCACGGTAATCTGGTCAACGATGATGGCTCCCTTGTTTCGCTGGATGATACACAGGACGATAAATTACCGCGCGACGTTGCGGAACAATTGAGATTGTTGTCGTCACATTTCAAAGAAGTTGAAGCTCACAATTTGGGTAACAGTTCAAGTGGTGACGGTGACGATGATTCAAAACTTACTGTCAAGGACGAAATCCCAGATGAAAATATTCAGCCCGAATTAAGAGGGCAATAATTATCTCATCAATTTTTTAGTCCTCAATTGTGTAAAATATGTTTGTATTTTGAAAAACATGGCTATGTTTTTTTTACTCACGTGATGTTCGCACTTCATGCTAGGACATCGAGAATTTATCTAGAGCTGTAGCTTGAGCTATAGCTCGAACATAAGACTGGCTGAAAGTGCGAATAATTGAGTATCAATAAGGTGTTTGATGTTGCGATCAAACGTAACGCCTCTCCTAAGAAGGTCGCCACTCCTAAGAAGGTTGCCACTTATTTATGGTCGTACTTCCGCTCCATTGGGAAGCTATGTCGGAAGAAATTACTCTACGGATGGCTCAAAACTTGTTGAAGATCACTCATTGAATGAAACAGAAACAAACGATGAGGCTCATACAAGGCCGACTGTTGATACAAAGCCGTGGTATTTAACTATGGTAGAACGGGATAGGTCCCAGAATTTATCCGCCGTTAAAAAGGAAGAAATCAAGTTTCCTGACTCATCGCCCTTGTCATTAATACGCATTACCGAGTATTTGAGGGACGAAATGGGGCTGAAGGATATCTTAATTTTTGATCTCCAAGACAGCGACGACAATAATTTTAATACAGCAGTAGCAAAACTAAGTGATTTTGTTGTCATTGCAACTGCAAGATCAGCCAAACATTGTCAAAAAAGTTTCATTCAGTTAAATGCAATGTTAAAACATAAATTCAACTCTGTTGCATATGTTGAGGGGAATGTTAATGCAAAGGAAGAAAGGAAAAAAATTAAAAGAATGGCAAGAAAGTCAAACTTGAGTAAATCATGGGGAGCAAGCTCAGGTTCAACCTCAACAGGCTTTGGCAAAGATTCAGATGCATGGTTCATGATAGACTGTCATGTCGACAACATATTTGTAAATATTTTAACTGATAAGAGACGCCATGAGATGAATTTAGAAGAATTATATGCCCCCGAAAACGAGAGATCTAAATATCAAACGCGCCTCGATAACCAGAAGGTACCAGACGGTCTGGAAGACAACGGTATCGCGCAGGTTAGTGATGAAAATAATATTCTTCTCGGATTGAGAAGGTTGGCTTATCAAAGAAGACAGTATTCCACTTCAGCATCAACAGCGGCTGATAGTCTGAAAAATGCATTAAATGAAAAAAATTTCAGCCTAGCTCATGACATAGTCGAGGAGAATAGCGAGCATCTTTCGCTTCCATTACTCAAGGCTACTACGGATGCACTATCTAATTTAAACGTTACGACGAATGCTATAAATGACACGGCTAAATGGCAAGCAGTATTTGAAAACTGTTGGCCCCTAGTTTTGCCAAGCGAGACGTCGTTCCAGTACTGGGCATTGAGATTGAAATTTCTCAAGATGCTGAATATTGCAAATCCACAATCATACCCATGTTCTAGATTAATTGACGATTACCTCATAAGGAAGAAATCTACGGGATTTCACGTCAGCAGAGATGACTTGTTGCAGTTTTTACAGATGGTCAAGATAAATCTTAACATCCTGGAGAAAGGCAACTATTGGGACCTGGTGCGAAGCAACGGAAATATTGTTTCAGCTCTGAAAAACCTTGGGGAAGCAAGCCTAATCAAAGATGATCTTATCGTATCAATGCTTATTAAGACGATGGTACTGGAAAACGATACCTCAATCAAGCTGCATTCTCTTTATGAAGTAATCGATTTTCTCTGCTCCCAACCGGATAATATGAGTTGTCATGTCATTGTAACCATTTTAGAAACGCTGGCGTCGATCAAGGACTGGAATAAGTTTTTCCAATTTTGGGAAGTCGGAATCAAGGGCATTATCCCTGGACAGGATTACAGGCCATGGAGCAAATTTGTCAGAATATTAGTCAACTCCAACGATGTTGAATTGATGTGCAAGTTGATCGACGAGGGGCATCTGCTATGGCTAAGGAGAAACGAAGTAGAGATGACTCCAGAATTGATGGAACAGTTGGAAAAACTGTTCAGCAAGACTAACTATGATCTGAAATTGTATTTAGATGTCTAATGGTTTATATTTCGGCAGATTAAATGATCTGAAATTGTATTTCGATATCTAATGTTCAACTGTATCTAGATATCTAATCGTTCAACTGTATTTAGACATCTAATCGTCCAACTGTATCTAGATATCTAATCGTTCAACTGTATTTAGACATCTAATGTTCAACTGTATCTAGATATCTAATCGTTCAACTGTATTTAGACATCTAATCGTCCAACTGTATCTAGATATCTAATCGTTTAAATTTTTATTCAAATAGTCGGCGAATAATGGCACAATTCTCCTTTGATCCATATCTCTGAGCTTATTGAGATTGACGAATTGTCGCTTCAATCGCTGCAAATGCGGTAAAGTGACAGCAGTTGTGGGGAGATCCACGAAAAAGCAGTTTTCATCGTTGATGTCAGTCACGCCCTCCGAGACGATTATCCTTGACGAGCAGTTTGAGTTCCCGATCGACTGCAGTGTCTTTATGTGGTTCATTATTGTTTTCACGACCGCGGTTGTTTCAGAGTCTAAAATCTGAATAAAGTTTGTCTGTGACGCGGGTTTCAGAATTGTCGCACTGTTGGGTTTCTGCAGCGATTTTGACAGCGAATCGCGGGAATTCGTTGTCGTGCTGAATATGGCTGCGGCGATGTCGTCGATGTAATCTGCAATACGGTCCTGAGTCGTCAGCACCGGGAACAAAGGCGAGTCCCAGCGGGTCTGCGCGTTAGGCTCCTCGTACCGCTGAATCAGCTGATTCAGCAGCTCTTGATCCCAGGAGTCCTCGCCCCGGTCCTCGTTCCACCGAGAGATCTGCTCCATCGGGCACATCGTTTGAATCAGACAATACGTCGTGGACACATTTTTCACCTCGCAGTGCAGCTGGTATCTGAAACCCTTGATGTAGTTCAGCGAGTCCACCACGACTATGGCGTTCTTGGACAGGTCTCTCTTGACAGCACTTATGATCTCGGAACGGAGTTTCCTTTCGCTTTTGGAAGAAACGTAGTCGGCATGCTTGATCCCCAGCGTTTTGTCGGAATGGTAGACGATGCTGTACTTTTTCCTGGACAACTGCTCGTCGGTGTCCAGACGCTGCTGCAGCAGCATGATCAATTGCCTAGCAACGGTTGTCTTGCCGGTACACGGGTACCCGGAGAGCAGGATCAGCGGCATTTGACCTATCTTTTGCGCGGTCCATCATCATCATTCGATCGCATCTTGTCTTTTTTCACCACTCAGTGGCTTTTTCCAGGACAAATTTTTTCCATACATCCCGCCCTGCATTCGCTACAGACTACAAGCTAGACTACACATCACACGCTAGACTACACACCACACGCTAGACTACACGCTAGACTACAAGCTAGACTACAACCCACTGCAAGCTGCACTACGCTCTACACCCCACACGCTAGACGCTACACACAGCATCCACCACACCCCCACCCATGTTCATCCCGCGGCACGTGTTCCCCCGCTACAACGTCGCCCGCCAGGACTTCAAGGGCCACCAGCTCAAGGCGCTGCGCAGACTCGACACCCTGAAGCCCCAAATACAGCTCATATGCGAAATACGCGACATCCGCGCACCCCTGTCCACGAGGAACGTCCTGATCGACAAGATCACCGACAAGAGGCTGCACGAAAAACTCGTGATATACACCCGCAAGGACCTCATGGCGCGCAACCCGGAGTACCTGGACAAACTGCGCCGCTGGCACGACGAGCTCGGCGAGAACTACATGATGATCAACGCGAAGCGCGGGTCCGACGTCGCAAACGTTCTGAGAACGCTCCAGTGGTACAAGCGCCAGCACGAGCAGCGGCTCGAGGGAGTCCCGCTGCCCATGGGCTACAAGGTGCTGGTGAGCGGCATGCCGAACGTGGGGAAGTCGACGCTGATCAACTCGCTGCGAACGGCAGGTCCCGGGGGCCCCGGGGCCCCCGGGGCCCCCGGGGCCAGAAGGCCCAAGGTTGCCCGGACGGGCGCCGAGGCCGGGGTCACGAGGTCCACCAGCGAGCTGATCCGCGTCGGCGGCTCCGACGACCAGATCTATCTGATCGACACGCCGGGCATCGGGCTGCCAGGCCGGCTGAATGCGGGCGACAGGATGATCGTGCTCTCGCTGTGTGGGTGCATCAAACAGGGGGTTGTCGATCCGCTCGTGGAGGCAGACTACCTGCTGTACCTGATGAACTTGCAGAGAGATGGACAGACGTCGTTGTCGCAATGGTACCCCGGAGCAGACAGCCAGCCGAGCAACGAGGTCCAGGAGGTGCTGGAGAGGCTGCGCAGGAGTAAGAGCTCGACGCACGAGGACCTCGCCAGGTCCTGGCTGCAGCACAGTGCCGCGCTGGGCGGTATCGTGCTGGACAAGGAGTTGCTACTGCATACCGATGAATTTTCCCTTAAGGCATATGTCAGGAACGAGCTCGCGTTGGCGGCAGACTTCGAGACGGGCACGCAGAACCCGCAGAACACGCGCAGGGCGCAGAACAACGCGGTCTTCGGCAGACGCAGGACGTAGCGCGGATGGCCCCACGGAGTCGTGCCAGCAACTGCCGCGGGGCGCTGCTGCGCGTGCGTCTGCGTCTGCGGGGCCCCTTGCGCGAAAGAACGCCCCTCGCCCCCCGCGCTCCCCGTGCGGCGCCGGCACGCCGCACGCAATGCGCTCCGCGCTCCGTCTAGGCCCGCTAGCGTGCTCCCCCCTCCTTCCCCCCCCCAGAGCAAAAGCAAGGATCGTCCTGTCCTGTCCTGGCTTGCTTGCACTTTCCGTATTCCGACACGGCCTCGCTCGCTCCGCGCCAACCGCGCAATTTCGTCCTCGATGATCGGAACTAGCTTTTCTTTCTTCTCTTGTGGATAACAACACACACCGTTTCCAGTCTGCCCGCTCGGATCAAGGCAGCCAGACGCACTGCTTCGCTGTGTGCTGCGTTGAGAAAATTTTCTTACATCGGATGCAAGATATTTAACCATACTGTCCATTTAATACATCAAAGTTACGCAACTCAAAGTTGCTCGGGAATCCTGGTTCCATCGTATATTTATAGGTAAAATATATATATATATATATTTCGTTGTGTGTGTATATATATATATATATTGGATCTACACATCAGTCTACCCATTCCGATTTACGACATCCTGTTCGGCCCACAAGTTTTCGAGACATCACATCTTGGTTCTCAATCCCGAGTCGCACAGATCTGGGCATGTTTTGTTGATAGCCATTCACGTTGATGTTTTGAAAAAAAAAATTTCCGCTATTTCCGCTATTTATTATATTCTTACACTGTACTATTATTCTGTTATTTATTCATGTCGATAACGAAACATTTGCCGATCCAACCCTACCCCGGCATCCACAACGGCGGCGCCGGAGCCGGCGCCGAAGCACATGACCGTCCGTCCGGCGGCAGCGGCAATGCCAGCGCCGCTGGCTCGAAGAACTGCGCCAAGGGCCTCACGATCAGAACCTCCAGACACTGGGTATTGCCTCCAAGGCCAAAACCGGGCAGAAAGCCCAACCACGGGCACTCGCAGGACACCACCAAGAAGAAGAAGCCCGCACAGGCGAGTGTGGCACCTGCGGTGCAGGTGCCGGCGCAAGTGCAGACGGCTGCGCCAGACAAGTCCAAGAAACACGTCCTGAAAAGAGAGATCAATTCCATCAAGTTGGAGAACAACAAGCTGAAGCTAGAGCTGGGCCAACTCGTCGACAACCTGCAGGACCTGAAACAGAAATACAGCTTTGTAAGGCACCAGCAGCAGCTCCAGCTGCCTCCCGAGGAAGAGCCGAAGCGGGACGCGAAGCAAAAAACAAAGTCGCTTCCGAACCCTACCCAGGAGCTGAAAAAATCGGCAACCACAGCAGCAGGCTCCAAGAAAAGACAGTACCTCGACGACTCGACGTTCGCGTTCTTGAAGTTCGAGGATGACAACGAGGAGCTGCGCAAGGGTCCCGAGGAGTCGAGCTTGTCTCCCCTTTTCGTGTCAAACGCAAAGATGAATTGCACGTCCTCGATGTCCAGTTGCAGGACGATATCGACCGACGACGAAGACATTCTCACGGTGTCGTCTTCGACGCCGAACTCGCTGTTCTCGTCCGATCTTCAGCACTCTTCCTCGATTTCATCTGCCTCCTCCATCAACGTCAACGCCGCCGCGCACCAGGCTTCGAATCGCGAGTCTCCGGGTAAAAACGCAGGTACCGCAAATGAGTTCAAGTTCCTGGACAGTTACGAGCAAATGGAGTTTTACGATAAATATATGTGCGCCGACCTGGCCCCACCACAACAGCTGCAACAGCAACAGCAACAGCAACAGCAACAACAGCAACAGCAACAGCAACAGCAGCAACAGCAGTGCCTCGACTCCATCAAGGAGGAAGAATCTGATTTTCCCCTTATGTCGATTGTTTCAAACGACAATAATGATAATGTTTTGAGCTTTTTGCAACAAAATAACGATAACGAATTGCCATCCTTCAATGAAGACGCAACAAAACCCTACTACGATGATCTCTTTTTCAGTGTAAAGGACAGGGAGGATACTGATGATTTATTTCAGAATCTCTCAATACCACCCGGTAGCAGCGATACATTGATCAACTCGGCAAGCTTCTACATGCCGCCTTCGCTCGAAGAGCTCATGGAAGAACAGGATGGCGGCACAAAAAATTTCACGATGATGAATACTACTAATGATGATGATACTTCAAATTTACACAACTACAATGATGATTTCGATATGTTGAAAGTTGAAGTCTTTGACATGGTTAACTAAAATAGTTCAATTAAATATTCCTTCTAATGCTAATGTCTTTACGAATTGTTTTTCTTTCTCTTTTTTTCCAGCTTACCAGCCGATCTCGGCTAGTCTCTTGTCGCTTTGCTTGATTGATTCGATGGAAACACCACCCATTAAATCACCCAAATCGCTAGAGACTTCCAACAATTTTGCGGCGTCGTTGTAATGGGTGGTTGCTTCAACGATTGCCTTTGCCAGCCTTTCGGGGTTCTTCGACTTGAAAATCCCGGATCCGACAAAAACACCCTCGCAACCCAGTTGCATCAACAATGCAGCATCGGATGGCGTAGCGACACCACCAGCAGCGAAATTCACAACCGGCAATTTACCCTGTTCAAGTACGGCGGCTAGCAGTTCTTGTGGGACTCTCAATTCTTTCGCCTTAGCCGCCAACTGTTGCTCGGTCTTTAAAGTTTCCTTATACAAAGCGATTTCCCCTTTGATCTTGGTGATATGTTTGACAGCCTCCGACACGTCACCAGTACCTGCCTCACCCTTGGTACGAATCATGGCGGCCCCCTCGTTGATTCTTCTTAGAGCTTCACCTAAATTCTTGGCACCGCAAACAAATGGCACTTTGAACTCATTCTTCTTGATGTGATTTTCCCAATCTGCTGGCGTCAAGACTTCACTTTCATCAATGTAGTCAACTTCCAAGGCCTCCAAGACTTGTGCTTCAACGAAATGACCGATACGAACCTTAGCCATCACTGGTATCGAAACACTGGCCATAATGTCTTTGATCATCTTCGGATCAGACATGCGGCACACTTGACCAGACTTGCGCATGTCGGCAGGAATGCGCTCCAACGCCATAACAGCACAAGCACCAGCTTTTTCTGCGATGATTGCTTGTTCTGGATTAACAACATCCATAATTACACCGCCCTTTAGCATTTGTGCCAAACCGCTCTTAATCTTTAATTCAGACATTTTCGATTTACGTTTCCTTAATTAAGAATTATCAATACGATGCGTGATCTTAAGCCCTATTGAAAAGAATGGGAAACCCGGCAAGTCATAACGCAGTCTGAACACAACGCTATTTTATACATCTTCTCAAAGAGGACAGATCAATGATATATATTTTGACAAAACAGATTTGCGTTTGTCTGCATTATTGCTCAACTTCTGTAAACTTTCCCATCAAGGAATGAAATAAGAAATTTCAACAAGCACATATCGCCTCGTCCGCGTAGTCTCGCGTGGCTTTGCGTAGCCACCTCAAATCACTATGTAGATGACTCATTAGCAGGAGTCAAGAAAATAAGAACTCATTATTGCAAGAAGTTAGCTACCCCAGGAAAGGAAACTGAACAGAAAACTCGCTATCGATGATCCTGATTCAATGCAACTAGTGGGCTTTTCCCTGCGACATTCTGAAAAAAGCCCTTTTCACGACCTGGAATAATTCCTGCATTTACAACTGCGACACCTTCATGGCCTTGAAAGAAGAAATTAAAAGGCCAGAAGACGTTCAGCTTGAGCATTATCTCTCGAAAGTTGAATAACCTAATCTTGTATTCCCGCTCGGATTTTGTCTCCTATATAACTCGGGTTTCGTAATTGGAGCGACGAAGATAGCGTCTATCAAGTCGGTGTGCCAAAATGAGCAAATGTGTTGGTGTATTAGCCTTACAAGGTGCTTTCATAGAGCATGTTCGGTATCTTGAACAATGTACGACTGAAAACAACTATGATTTGAAAATTATCACAGTAAAGACACCACAGGAGCTGGAGATTTGTGATGCGCTGGTTATACCGGGTGGTGAATCCACATCCATGTCCTTGATCGCTCAGAGAACCGGAATGTACCCACACTTGCTGGATTTTGTTCATAACCCCAACAAAGCTATCTGGGGAACCTGCGCTGGGTTGATTTTTTTGTCGCAGGAGTTGGCTAATGAGAGAGAGCTTGTAAAACCACTGAATTTGCTGAAAGTCAAAGTGAAAAGAAATGCTTTCGGGAGACAAGCTCAATCATTTGTCCAGGAATGTGATTTTTCTGGCTTTATTCCTGGCTGTGATGATTTTCCCACTATTTTCATAAGAGCGCCAGTTATTGAAAAAATTCTTGATCTGGAAGCTGTATCACCATTATACACTTTAGATAGTGGACTAATTGTTGCAGCAACCCAGGGCGATAATATTTTGGCCACATCTTTTCATCCCGAATTGGCTGAAAATGATAGCAGGTTTCATAATTGGTTTATCAAAAAATTTGTCCTTAAACAACTATGATGTCCCGTATAGCTTGCATTGTGGAACCGTGCAGCAAGATCCTTTTATTGTCGTAGAGGTTACTGGGTACAACAATTAGATTGCCATGAACCTGTTGAACGTCCCTCAATATGATAAGATTGAGCGAACCCAAGGCTTCATATAATATTGCTTTGCATTCGTCGATTTTGGCCAGATCGTCTATTGCACTTGTATTTATTCTCCTCACAGTTGTAGAGTTACTCCTTTTCGCTATGAAATTATTTTGGATTCGAGCTTCAATCTTATCTGAAAGCTGCCACCACGTCAATTTGTTGATCTTACTGATGGAGAGCACCTGGCATCGTTTTGGCAAAACAAGTTGGTTGAAATCAATATCTTGAGCATTGGTTATATTTAATTCTCTTAGATTTTCCCAACGAGTTAAATCACATAGTGCCGGGTTTGAGATTTGTGTCAGTTTTATTACTTTAATTCGATTTCTTACTATATAACTTATTGTCTTACCAGGATTATCTCTAACTCCATGCATATTAACCAAAGTCTCATATAAATTATCCCCTCTTATCGCGATTTCTGTTAGATTTTTCATTGATTCCATATTCTTTATTATGCTTATAACGCAAGGATCTGCCAACTGGTGAGGTGTATCATCAATTAAATCGTCAGTATCGCTCGTATCGATTTCGTTCTCCATTGCGAGAAAAATAGAATTGATTAGATCCATCATCTCATTTCGTTTTAAGTCATGTAAAACTCTTGCAAGTTTAGCATATCGCAGATTATCCAAATTAATCCCGAAATAATCAATCTCGATATCTGGCTCCTTATTGACTATCCACCGTAGGTATTCACGGTATGTATACCATAAATGCATCATATCATGTTTGAAAAATGCTAAACGTAGCTTTGTATCCAATTCTATCCAATCCAATTGTCCTATCAACGTTCCGGCACAAATATGATTCAGTCTTAGATTGTCCAGTACAATGCAGTCGTATCTTAGCCAAAATGTATACGCAAGCCACATATCAATCAAAGCAGGCGAATATTCAAAAATGCTGATATATGGTGCAAATACATCGTAAAGATTATTGTATATGACCTTTTGGATTTTAGTTCTTCTATATGGATTTGTTACCGCTTTAACAGTTTTGGAGCAATAAAGCTCTTGCAAGGAATCCGGCTTTGCAGGCGTGAATTGACCATCTAATTGATAATAGACAAACTTACGTATATCAACAGGCTGTCGAAGGAACAATTCAACGTCCATCGGTGTTTTTATCATTTTCTCCTACATGTAAAGATCATCGAATCTCGGTGAGACGCGGTGAGACGCGCTTTAATTTGTTACGCGCTGCTACAACAAATAATATAATTTCGATAAGCGATGAGGTAGAAACCAGTTCAGCAGATATTGACTACAGTAACTAAGCTGTGCAAATCCAGTAGATGACATCGCAACTGAGTAATTTGAAAATCCAATTAAAGCAATGGGAGCATCATTTCATTGAAGAACAGCACAGGGAGCCAACAAAGGATGATATCAGGAGATTACCAGAAGTGAAAAAAATGTACAAGCAGTACTCTGCTCTGAAGAAGGAAAGTACTATAGAAATAAATGCTAAAGGCATACCCCCTCAAAATAATTCATCTACTGTATCAATTGCCACCCCAGCTCTCGAGCTGGGACCGACTCCACAAATTCACGGGAAAGCTGTCAGCATCTTCGAAATGAGATTATCACCTATCAAACGCACAGACCCAGTAAATGGGGTACGAAATGAACCAACAAGTACACTGTCTCCGCAGGGCGGATCTTGTTCTGATCTTGAAGAGAACCAGGATGTAAAGAGACAATTGATATTTGCTGATACTACCCCCAACTCTTCACCGTTTAAAAAACAGCAAGCTGAGCTGGGACCTAAATATTATGGACCAAATTCGCCTTTCAAGTTGACAGATGCAAACATCGAGTTAAGTATTATCCACAGATCACCCTATAAATGTACACCCCGAAAGAATATAAACGATGCCAATGAGATGAGCTCATTCAGTCCGTCACCGTTGGTGAGGAGACCATTAACCAAATCATTATTAGAACTGGTGCAAGAGCACGAAGCTATTGTAGAAGAATTCAAAAATATGGGCGACGAACAGGACTTGGAGTTAGATCGTGATTCAAACGATCTCTCTGACCATGCGATCGAAGAGGAAATAAGCCAATGCGGCCCTACCAAGAGTAAAAGAAGGATTCTACGAAGATTTGCGACTAATGAGACCACCAAAACTGTAAAGAGGAATATTTCCGAAGAGCTAATCAGGCTAAAGCAAAAGCATGTCAATGAGTTCTATGGAGACACTATTTTCATGGAAAATGAGAACGACGATCAAATTGAGGAAGAACACGATGAGAAAGACACCAAAACATCGAAAAAGAATCCTAAGAAAAGAAAGAATAAGTATAATCTGGTAAGTAACAATTTCAGAAGGCTTAGATTACCCAAGAAAAATTCTTCAAACCGTTTTTTTGGGAAGAGGAGAAGATGAACAGTAGTAAATATATCGATCTAGTACTTACATGCATTTTATAGATCCCATCAATTATAAAATTCTACTACTGCTTTTTAGCCGCTAAGCAATCTCCAACATAATTTTTTATAAATTACATGCTCAACAGGTCAAAAGTTGGAGCATACCTTCAATCTTCTGTGCTTCTTTAGCCTTATATACCTCCTGCCTTACTTTATTTCTTATGTTTAATGCCATTTCTTGTAAGATGGGAGAACTTTCCAAAACATTACCGTACAATTCTATTACAACAGCTATCCAGTCAGAAACAACAGGCGCTGCTCTAACATCTTCGATGCCTTTCAAACACCAATTTAATAAGGGCTCTAAAGACGATTCATCTCTGCCGTATAGCGCAACACGGATCTTACCACGTTTGCGCAGCTCTTGCAGTACAGTCAACGTAAGCTCTTTTGCCATACCAGGCACGAATGCGCTATCAAGCGCTTCACTCCATTTAAATTGGTTTAAGTTTCTTTCAAAAGCGCGCACACGACGTTGTGATTTCAGTTTATCATCATGTATAATATGTTCCTGATCTCCTTCATATTCGGAACCGCGCATCATTCTTTGAAAGTTGTTACTCTTTTTGGAAACATTTGAAATATGGTTTTCCTCGATAGACTGTGTTTCTTTCTTTTCATTCTTTTTGGTTCTAATAGCTAAGAGTCCTGACGACATACCTGCAACTAGATGTTTATTTCCTTGCGCTTCACCAGGAGAAAGAGCACAACTTAGCACAGCTCCAGAGAATTTCCAGCCAAATTTTACACGGTAATTGTCCAATGGATCAAACACCTTTACATGTCCGTCCAATGATGAAGCAATTAATGCCGAATGACTTTCTGAGTCAAAATTTTGAACGTAATCCAAACATGTTACTGTCTTATTGAAATTACCACGTTCATGTAACTTTTTCGTGCTCGCCAAATCCCAAACTTTGAAGTTAGACCCACCACCGGATATTACCTGAGTTGGACCTATAGAAATAACACTTTCCACTGGATCGCTATGATTTAAGACATGTACTGGGGTGGCACCACTAGTTCTTGTATCGTATAGCCTTAAAAACCCGTCATAGGAACCTGTCATGACGAGATGTGGAGCAGATGGTACAAAACACAGCGTACGCACATAATCGGAGGCACCACTCAACTCTAATTTTGGCTCATATGCATGGGATATATCCCAAAGCCTTGTGACCCTATCATCACTGGCTGCTACCAGAGTTTTACTGTCCTGATTATGAAATTTGGTTACATGTGTCGGATGTGTAGATGCATTAATAGATAATAGAAGCACTCTGGGATTGTAGCTGTCGTAAACCGAAACCAATCCTGTGGCATCACCAGCGCACAAAAGCTTACCGTCACTTCTGAAAGATGCTGAATATACAACATCTTTAAACCGAGAAAATGTTTTGATAACTTGCCTGGTTCTTGATGAAAAAATTTGTACACGGGTCGAAGACGTTACTGCAAAATCATGCGGATGTTGTGGGTTAAATGCAATGTGTGTTACACTGTTATGTTCCTTCACCAGCTGCGCAGAGGAATACTGGCGCCAATAACGTTGTTCTGGTGTCGTCTGCTGAGGCAGTACGGGCGCTCTCGACGTGACAATTCTCTGTCTCGAGGATGACATTTCTTGATTTGTACCTTTATGTAAGGATAATCCTGAGGTCCTGGCTTATATAATTGCTTGGCCTGCAAAACGTATGTACAACTATTCATTCTTTTGCCTTGATGAGATGGGATGAGCTTCATTATAAAATTTTTCCAGGTCATTAATTACGAATAAAGATATGGAGGAAGCACAGAACCAATGCTTCTCTGTTAACTGGCGTTTGCACTGCAGCAAAAGGCCCTTATAATCTTAATTGTCGAAACCAGCATCACTCCGCTTTTGCAGATGAATACATGTTATTTAGATTGTCAGGTATCCCTCCATTTTTATTTCTCTTAGCATCTCCATCCCTAACCGGCTATTTTTACTTTCTAGGAGCGCGATCTAGCATGAGAATCCAAAAGTGGATCTAAAGTATATCCGCTTGAGGATTATAATGACTTTTACCTCAACATGCGTGCCAATGTATGCCGCTAATCTGACTAGCGAAGCAGAAAGAAATCTGTTCACATTAGCGTGGTGTGTAGGTGTGAGATGCACTGTATACACGTGAGATTCGAGAACTAAGCCTGATGTTCGTATTTCATGAAACTGTACACAACTTCAGATAGAGAGAATAAAGGGGAAGTTCAATCCGAAGACAATTACCACTCTACAATCCGATGCCTGCTATCCAATTTGAATCGATTATACCGCCGCAACCAGCTACACAAAGAAACTTCACTACACATCTGTCCTATGATGAAACCACTAATGCGATTGCGTATCCATGTGGTAAGTCTGCTTTTGTTCGCTTTCTCGATCACGAAGAAATGGTGATTCAATTCACAGGTCATGGTAGCGCAGTGGTTACGGTCGTTAAATTCTCACCAATTAGTGGGTCTCAATACATCTGTTCAGGAGACGATTCAGGTAAAGTGATCGTATGGGGCTGGTCACGTGAAGAAAAAAGTAACTCTGTTGAGATCTCAATAAAGTCGGAATTTCAGGTGCTCGCAGGCCCCATTACCGACGTGTCCTGGGATTTCGAGGGTCGTAGGCTTTGCGTTGTGGGCGAGGGCCGTGACAAGTTCGGAGCTTTCATATCTTGGGACTCCGGTAACTCACTTGGTGAGATATCAGGCCATTCCCAACGGATTAATGCTTGTCATTTCAAACAGTCGAGACCAATGCGGGCCATTACCGTTGGTGACGATGGCGCTGTCGTATTTTATCAAGGACCCCCATTTAAATTTACCACAAGCGACCGTGTGCATCATGATCAAGGTAAATTTATCAGAGACGTGCAATTTTCGCCTGGCTCCGGTGAACACGTTGTGAGTGTTGGATACGACAGAAAGATTGTTTGCTTTGATGGCAAGACGGGAGAATTTGTGAAGTATATCGAGGATAAAAAAGGCGGCGAAGAAGTTACCGGGGGCTTTTTTGCACTCTCATGGATTGATCACGATAGGTTCGTCACTGCGAGCGCAGATGGTTGCATTAGGGTATGGTCTGTTGCAAATTCAGAAATGATTCAAAAGTGGCTCTTTGCTGACAAAAGTGTAGAGAATCAACAAGTGGGCGTTGTCGCAGTGAACAATGATCAAATTATCTCCCTTTCTTTGGATGGAACTTTGAATATTTTCCAAATCGGGCAGGAAAAAGCGATCAAGACTATCAAGGGCCACAACAAGGGTATCACAGCGCTTGCTGTGAACCCATTGATTACGGGCTCATATGATGGGAGAATAATGGAATGGAACACTAATCCAGAAACGATGCATAATGATCACTCCAATCTTGTCGTCGCAATTGATAACAGTGAACCGCCTAAATATGCCAGTATCTCCTGGGATGACACTTTAAAAGTAGCTGGTTCTTCAAAGTACCATTTTGAGGGACAACCCAAAATAGCATCATCCGCAAATAAAGACGGAATCATGGCTGTGGTTACCGATCTAGATATGTTAATGATTCTAGATGTATATCAAGGTGAAGTCTTGCAGAAGACTCCATTGAATGAACCTGCATCTGCCGTTGGAATTACTGCCAATTTGGTTGCCGTTGGTCTCACACAGTCCAATACCATACAGGTTTTCAAAGCTTCGGACTTGACAGTTAGCTACAAATTGAATACTCCACTTCGCGCTAATGCATCTTGCTTATCCATTTCTCCTTTGAAGAAGTATCTAGCTGCTGGTGACGTTATGGGCAAGATCCTTCTTTTCGACTTGGAAACCAAAAGTTTGAAAACTTCTAGATGGGCTTTTCATACCAGCAGGATAAATGCTATCTCTTGGCAAGCATACAGCGGTAATTCAAAAGAAGAAGAAGAAGAAGAAGAAGAAGATCTTGTTGCTACTGCTTCCCTTGACACCAACATCTTCATTTATTCAGTAAAAAGGCCTATGAAAATTATCAAATACTTAAACGCCCATAAAGATGGTGTTAGCACCATTCAATGGGATACGCCCACTTCTCTTGTGACAGCTGGTGCTGACGCCTGTATAAAAAAATGGTCCGTAGTCTTTGAATAGTTGTATAGATTAATCAATGAAAAGGCAACGAACAATAAAAAAAAAATCAAACATGTCATTATTAGTTATAAGAATAAGATGAAATGTCCGCTTGCAATGACTATCTTTTAATATTTTGAACTGTGCACTAAGGCACGACTTTGTATTAGCGTCATCATATAGTCGTTGGTTGTGACTTTATGGTGAGGCGATATCTTAGCGCCAAATTGAAATTTGGTAAATAAGAACCAACATTATTGAAGCAGACAGTAAGAAACATAGACAAGAACCAGACTATTTTTTTATACACAATAATGGTTTCTGATTCAGAACTCCATGAAGGAAGCGAAAGCCCTGACGCTAAGAGCAGGAGCAGGAGCAGGAGCTCTCGGGCCAATAGTGCAAGGCTGACTTACCAACTGGATGCGGACGATATAGATGTTCAGAGAAACGAGGATGATGATGAGGAATATCAAGATGACGATGAGGATATTGGAGAAGAGAAGGAAGCTGTAGAAGAGGATGTAGAAGAGGAGAGATTGCCATCTATCTCTAGACGTGGAAGACCACCGAAAAGAAGACGAGGAGATATCACAGATGATAATAAGTCAGAAACTGAGGATTCAAGAAGTGGATCTGCAATACCACCAGGTATGACTAAGAGGCCTCACCATGCTTTCCCTTTGGATGCTTCGGGGACTCCACTATCAGTTATAAACGAAGAATATGATCTTCCAAATGATAATGAGGGGGAGACAAAAATCACTGCAGATGGTGATCTTTTGGGGGGGAGACAGTTTTTGGTTCGCTCATTCACTGTTAAGGATAAGGCACAAAGAAAATATATGCTTTCGACAGAACCTGCAAGAGCTGTCGGTTTCAGAGACTCTTATCTTTTCTTTCAATATCACCCTAATTTGTATAAGTTCATCCTTTCGCAGGACCAAAAAAACGAGCTGATTGATCGTGGTGTTTTGCCATACTCTTATAGAAGCAGACAAATAGCGCTGGTCACGGCAAGAAGTGTCTTCAAAGAGTTCGGAGCGAGAATAATTGTTAATGGGAAAAACATTACAGATGACTACTACGCGACAAAATTAAGAGAAGAAGGGCGTGTCGTGGAAGGAACTTATGTGAGAGATCAAACCAAGAAGGCTAACGTCAGGGGGCTGGATGGGCTTGAATTTGCAGCCACAAGTTCAATAAACCCTGCCAAGAATGCTGTTGAATTTTTCGTAAGGAGGAATCAAAGCCATGTTAATGGTGGAACAAATACAGATCCTGCAAACAAGATGACCGCAACTAATTGGCTCTATCAACATGCGGCTGCATGCAGTAGACTTAACAGTGACATGTATTATGATAGGGTCCGCATCCTTCTGATAGATCGACAAGGTCTAAGGGATCCTTACACGAACACGCTACATATTCCAGGCTCCACACAACCCTCAAGAGTTTTAGCTCGGTACAAAAAGCCCCTAAGCAGACAGGAGCTCACAGATGACTGCTGTATAACGTATGAAACAGTCATAGAAGATAAAGATCTTACGAGAAATAAAACAGGACTTTTAGACGTTCCTAGAGATCTTTTCGAAGATGTTGTCAACGACGAAGTTCTGAAGGCAATTCTAGAACAACAGCAGTTCGAGAAAGAGCTATAGCAGCTTTACTCACTATAAGAGATCAAAACTGCGCTACAGTTGTAAATATTTGTTTTTCTAATGCGAAATTATAGGATGAATGGTTCACAAAAGCTTCCATGAGATAACCATTTCCAAGGGACAATTCACCAGTGTATACTCTATAGCAATTACGGTCGATTACCTCACAAGTCATCAGAATTTAACTCATCATTGAGACTAACTCACTATTAGTAGAGCACCTCACCTTTTACGAATGATACATACTTTAAAATTCAGTAGAACTTGCCACTGATAGAAATAGGTATAATGATATTTTACTAACGGTTAGTGGTTATTTGAGAAGATTTTTACCCAGATACAGTAGTATTAGCATTTGGAGCACTTTAAAGTGACAGAGCTATAGAGGAGACAATTGTATGTTGTAATTTAGAAGCATTTATCTCCATATGTTTTGTGACTCAGTTCAGTAAAAACATTAAATATAGGATAGGCGCTGGTATTTTTTTAGTATATTGAACGTTTCGACTGACCAGATAAGTCCAGGATATTTCTTTTAGAGTAAATGTTGAATATTTCACGGCCATGTGCAAGAATCGCAGTAAGGAAATGGATATATCCGAGGATTGGAAGAAGTTTTAAGGCTCCCTTACCAAACACCTTGCGTTATAGCAGGCGATTGCATACTCACCCCACGTTAATGTTAAAGCAAAATGGTTTCGAAACTGACAAAGAAAGTGGTGATCTCAAAGGCCGTAAGGACCAGAGCGATGTGGATGCCTCGTCGCATGATCTAGAAGCAATAGAAAAAGAGGTAATTAAATTCTTGGAGGACGCCAAGAACGGCATGAACGAAGACCTAGTGGAACAGAGGAAAATTTTAGACAAAAAGATCAAACGGTTAGAGGACACTGTAGCAAGACAACAAGCTAAGCTGGATAAAGAAGATACTATGGAAAGCAAGAACAAAGCAAATAAAGCGAAAGTCAGTGAAGATCCATTCAATTTCCATTCAAGACAGGCACAGGACTTCAACAAAAGAATGAATGAAGAGAAAAAAAAAGAATCCGATAACCTCAAAAAATCTTTGAATGACCCAAATGCATCAGCAGCAAACAATCTTGGATTCGTTCAGCTTGGTCTAATATCGCTCTTTCTTTCATTCCTTTTAAATGTCTTCGCCGACACGGAGGAGCAACGGGAGATAACATGGCAGGAATTCCGCGCAAAACTTTTGGCTAAAGGATATGTTTCCAAGCTTGTTGTGGTCAACAAATCGTTTGTTAAAGTAATTCTGAATGAAACCGGGAAAAATCAACCAGAAAACAATGGACATGACTTCTATTTCTTCACCATCGGCTCTGTTGATAGTTTTGAACACAAACTGCTAAAAGCGCAAGATGATTTAAACATAGCTAATGACTTTAGAGTCCCAGTGATTTACGTTCAAGAAGGAAATTGGGCCCGGGCAGCTTTTCAAATTCTACCAACAGCTTTGATGATCGCTGGTATAGTTTGGCTAACTCGGAGGTCTGCATCGGCTGCTGGCGGAGGTAAGGGAGGTATATTTGGTATGGGAAGGTCAAAAGCAAAACAGTTCAATACAGAAACTGCTGTTAAAGTCAAATTCAGAGATGTTGCGGGATGCGACGAAGCGAAAGAAGAAATAATGGAATTTGTTAGCTTTTTAAAAGAACCCTCAAGATATGAAAAAATGGGTGCAAAGATCCCAAGAGGAGCTATATTGTCTGGCCCCCCGGGCACAGGTAAGACTCTTTTAGCAAAGGCAACCGCTGGTGAGGCTGGGGTGCCATTCTACTTTGTTTCAGGTTCTGAATTCGTGGAAATGTTTGTTGGTGTTGGAGCTTCTAGAGTCCGTGATCTATTTAAAACCGCGAGGGAGAATGCGCCATCTATCGTCTTCATTGATGAAATTGATGCCATTGGTAAAGCTAGACAGAAGGGAAATTTTTCTGGCGCAAACGATGAAAGAGAAAATACTCTTAATCAGCTATTAGTGGAAATGGACGGTTTCACTCCAGCCGATCATGTTGTCGTCTTAGCCGGTACAAACAGACCTGATATATTAGATAAAGCATTATTGAGACCAGGAAGATTCGATAGACATGTGAATATCGATAAACCAGAACTTACAGGTCGTCAAGCGATCTTTGAAGTTCACTTGAAAAAAATCAAATTAGCAGGCGACATTTTCGATTTGAAAAACAGACTAGCAGCTTTGACTCCAGGGTTTTCTGGTGCTGATATTGCTAATGTGTGTAACGAAGCCGCTTTAATAGCCGCAAGAAATGATTCGCATTCAGTTAAACTAGAGCACTTCGAGCAGGCTATCGAAAGAGTCATTGGAGGTGTGGAAAGGAAGTCCAAAGTGCTATCACCCGATGAAAAACGTATTGTGGCATATCATGAGGCTGGTCATGCCGTGTGTGGATGGTTCTTGAAATACGCAGATCCATTACTGAAAGTCAGTATCATTCCTCGTGGCCAAGGTGCACTCGGTTATGCTCAATATCTACCAGGCGATATCTACCTTTTAACAGAACAGCAGTTGAAGGACAGAATGACTATGTCTCTCGGTGGAAGAGTATCCGAAGAATTACACTTTAGCAGCGTAACCAGTGGAGGCTCCGACGATTTTAAAAAAGTTACTAGAATGGCAACCGCCATGGTCACTGAACTTGGTATGAGTGATAAAATTGGATGGATTAATTACCAAAAGAAGGATGAAAATGATCTAACTAAACCATTTTCCGAAGAAACAGGAAATATTATCGACAGCGAAGTCTTTCGAATTGTCCAGGAGTGTTATCAAAGATGCACCAATCTGCTAAAAGACAAAGCAGAAGCCGTTGAAAAAATTGCCCAATTACTTCTTAAGAAAGAGGTACTCACCCGAGAAGACATGATTAAACTTCTTGGGAAGCGTCCATTCCCAGAGAGGAACGATGCCTTCGATAAGTACTTGAGCGAAAGCGAAACCCATAGGATCAAGGAGAGTGAGAAAGACCGGGCCGACGATATTTCAAACGTTAAGCAATAAAATCTGCCAATTATACTGCCCAGTTTTAATGCATATACGAATATGTTCACCGAACAAACCATGTAAATATTAAGTAAAGCTAATCTTCAATTCTATATATGAATATCTAAGCCGGCTTCGTACTTTCTTTTTCCGGTAATAACATCTACCCCAGCACTTTTTCATAGAGCTTATCGCATCTACCATGTGATTGGTTTTGGAAATTTACGTGATCGTCTTGATAAAGAAGACTAAAGTTAATCTACCACGCTTACCATCTTATGTATAGCATCATATTTACACCTCGTTTTTGGTGTTTGCCAAGTGATAGAAAAAACCATTATGGAACCTCTAGATGAGACGGCAAGTCTTTTACCACACGAAAGTACTCCAGAAGAATGCAATGAGTTGGAGGAGGCATGCCACAAACACAACCTATCAATACCCAAGGGACCCGTATTATTGGTGCTTTGGTTGGCAAGTTTCATAAGTTCTTTGGATGGTACTGTAGTTGCTAATATTATGAATAAAGTTGCAGAGGAGTTTGCTGAGTCGGATAGAAAACAATGGATGGCTACGAGTTTCCTGTTGACAAACACAGCATTTCAACCGCTTTATGGGAAGTTATCTGATGTAACAGGTAGACGGTTTGCTCTTTTGACAGCATATTTTTTTTTCAGTATTGGTTGTATCTTCACCTGTTTTGCTCAAAATGTTACACAATTTTCAATTGCAAGAGCCATTTGCGGTATCGGTGGTGGTGGAATGAATGCCTGCAGTAGTATTGTTGTCAGCGACATATGTTCTGCAAAGGAGCGTGGTATATATCAAGGCTACGCGAACATTGTCTTTGGCTTGGGACAGATGCTAGGCGGCCCTCTAGGGGGACTGTTTATCGATACCATTGGATGGAGGGCTATATTTGCTCTTCAAGTGCCCATTATCATTTTTTGTACCATCGTGGCTTTATTCAAGCTTGACATAAGGCTTGCTCATGTGCCCGTTGGACCCGAAAGGTTCACTCTTAAGAATTTAGCGCGGATTGATATCTTTGGATCTTTGTCATTAAGCGCAAGCATTTGTGGACTGATATTCTTGTGCTCTACCAATCTCAATAAGATTTTCTTAATCATCATGACACTAGCAAGTTTAGCGTTGTTCATGTGGGTTGAACTCTATTATGCAAAGGAGAGAATTTTGCCAATTGAACTACTCAAGGGGTCATTTGGCCTTTGCTCAATTGCTACACTCAGCTCGTCCTTTATTATGTTCGGCGATCTGTTCAGATCTCCGATATATTTACAATTGATTCATAATATCGGCGTTACAAAAAGTGGGCTATACATGCTATTCCCATCTATCTCAGTCGCCATAGGCTCCTTGGTAACCGGTGCCATTCTGAGAAATACTACTATGGATTTGGCTACTTGTTCATATATGATCACATTTGCTGGAATCTGTCTGCAACTGCTTGGCCTGGTGATAAATTCGGCTTTAACAAGCGTGGTCGATCCTAACATTGCGACGGAGCACTCTTCATACTTGTCCGTGCTTGTGCCATTCCCCTCAGACTCTATTGTGTGGAAACTCATTTTTGTGTTTGCATCGGTGCTTGTTGGCTTCGGGTATTCGTCTCTGCTAGTTGCGACACTGGTTAGTATTGTTTTTTCGATCGAGAAATCTCAACAAGCGACCATGACTGGCATCTTCTACTTATGGAGATCGATTGGTAATGTTTTGGGCGCGGCCCTAACGCTTGTCGTATTTGACAATAGTCTGATGAAGTTATTATGGAATTATATGTTCGGCGACTCCAACGGCAGCAACTACCATTTCCATAAGCAGGAGTATTACAACTTGTTGAAGGACTCCAGCTACCTAAGAGAACATTTTTCGGCGGATGTCCTGAAAAACCTACTACAGATCTACAGGGCTGCTTTCCTTGTATCATATGTGCCAAACATAGCCCTAGGGTTCGTCGGCGTCATAGCTGCCGGTGTTCTTGTCAGAATTTACAAAGGGACTAAATCAACTTAAGCTCTATAGACATATGCAAATGTGTAAAAAAAAATGTCATCACCATGATTGGGGAATTAAGGTCTCGACACTGTCGTGTTCAACATCGAATTTCGCCAAGCTGTCCAGGTCAACACCTAGCGAAGCACATTCCTTTACTACGGACTCACTGGACCAGAAAGGTTTGAAGGGGTACCCAAGAAAGAACATAATCAGCGCGTTCTTCAATTCGCTGGATATTTTGTCCCCCAAAATGAAAAGTCTCAACGCGAAAGCCATGCTTTTACAGCTCACTGTAGCAGGCACCCCGACATATCCTGTACACATTCCAGGCATGACGATCGTGTCTACATCTTCGGGTGCCTTGGTCAGAGAATTCCAGGTAGCGTTGAACACAGGCTCGTAGCCAGTGCGCACGGCCCTAGCGGGCTCGTACGATGGCTTGCAAGGTGCTACAACAGTCGGGGTAAAAATGACGTATTTGACATTTAGACGAAGCTCACGACCATATCCTGTCACGTCCACAACAGTACTACTACCGACTGGATGGTACCCTTTATGCAAAGAACTTCTCAGCCACGTCTCGAATGCCGTGCCACCAAAATATTCGCGCAATCCGAGGTCAAAACCACCTCCAAGATATCCAAATGAGTTTCCCGGAGAAACAATCGCAGTACAGCCACTTTGCTGAGGTTGTTGCTCCAACCCTTTCATCACGGCAGATAGTTTACCATGGTGAATGCATATCACTTTTCCACAAGCACCTTTGAGCAACTGTTTCCATAATCGACAGACAGATTCGCTTGAGTCACAAAGTATGATTTTCATAGCACAGCCCTTGGATCCTTAATTTAGGATCCTTAATTTTTACTCCAATTTCAGTACTTCTTGTGTCCCCTGAATGCTTTAAATACCCTGAAAACCGTAGTTGGTGTCTGGTGTCCAGGCATACCCCAACTTTTGTGTTTTGGGGTCCGTATAAATATCGATCGCAGATCATGACAGCCAGTGGTTGATGTGAGTCTTACAGGTAGTTTCCTTCTAGGTTAGAATCATTCAAACTTACTGCCATCACGCAGGGCTAGAGGGCTGTAAAGGCGATCGTGAACTGAAAAAAAACCAAAAAAAAAAAAAAATTTATTTCATGTTGTATTCGATGTGGACTATTCATTTGGCGGACAAGCAAAGACAGCCACTACTATATAAGTTCAATAAGCTCAACGCCGAGCTTCAGATAACATTGCCAACCATTAGCTTACTGGTGCTGGGCAGAACCATTGATTTTTTTTTGGAATTATTGGGGACATAGTCGGAGTTAGTAGTTGACGCAGAAGGAACAACACACATAAGCTCATCGCTACAGGGGGAATTGTGGCAGATGGTTCGAAGCAGAGTTGCAAAGATATGGGGAAGAAGGTTTTTTGCTTCGATAGACAAGATTCCTAGAGCTCCGCCAGATCGAATTTTAGGCCTAACTGAAAAGTTCAACGATGACTCTAACAAAAAAAAAGTAAATTTAACAGTCGGAATTTACAAAGATGCATGGGGCCAAGTCACGACGTTTCCATCGGTGGCAAAGGCACAGAGACTAATAGATGCGGACTTGGTTTTGAACACGGACCTGTCGTATCTGCCAATAACTGGTTGCCCGGACTACAGCAGAAACGTTCTGAACTTTCTATTCAAAGAGTCTTGTCCCTTATCGGGCCCCAAACTATTGAAACAAGGCCGAATAAGTTTTGCACAGACATTGAGTGGTACTGGTGCTTTAGCCGTTGCTTCGAAGCTCCTGGCTCTATGGGTGTCGCAAACGGTTTGGTTGCCGCAGCCTTCATGGCCAAACCACAGAAATATTTTCAGAAGTAACGGATTCTCGAACATAAAGGAATATCCATATTACAAAGATGGGAAAGTCGCTGTGGAGGAATGGCTTGACCATTTAAGAGCGAATGTGGATAAAAATTCTAAAACTCGCGACTGCATCCTTCTGCATGCGTGCTGTCATAACCCTACAGGATTAGACCCCACCAAAGAGCAGTGGAAACAAATTATGGATACGGTGCATGATCTAGGCATGATACCTATTATAGATATGGCTTACCAGGGGTTAGAGTCGGGAAATCCCCCTAAGGACGCGTATTTGCTACGTTTATGCTTGGATGAATCAAACTATGAAAGTTGGCCACACGGGCTGTTTGTCTGCCAATCATTCGCTAAAAATATGGGTCTTTACGGCGAAAGAGTCGGCTCTTTAAGTGTGGTGACTCCTCCGTATCAACCCGAAACAAAAGATAATGTGGATTCTCAGTTGAAAGAAATTGTCAGAAGCATATACTCTTCTCCGCCTGGTTATGGATCTCGTGTTGCAACAATGGTCTTATCAAAATCTTTTTTGAAAATGCAATGGTACAAAGATGTCGAATTTATGGTTAACAGGTTATCGCAGGTTAGAAAAGAAATGCACGGAATTCTGGAGTGGCCTTCTTTAGTAGATTTTGACAGGCAACATGGTATGTTTTACTACACCAGTCTGACGCCAAAACAGATTAATACTTTGAGAAGCGACCATTCCGTATATATGACAATGGATGGCAGGTTGTCCTTGAGTGGCATAAATGACGATAATATAGAATACGTTTGTAAAGCTCTTAAGGATGCTACTGCCACACATTGACAAAATACCAGTCATTTTGACCCAAAGACTGACTGACTGACTGACAAAAAAAAAATTTGAAAGTTTAGATAAAATAAAATGGCAACATATACTACATTCATATGTTGTTATTAAGATATATCTGAATATGTATATTGCATAATGTAATAAAATTACTCACAATAATTGATGTTAATAAGCTAAGAGTTTCGTCCAAATAATTTCTTCAATTTTTTACTGAACGCATTTTTTTTCTTTGGTGGTGCTTCCGTTCCGTCATCTGCTGCAACAGCACTTACCCTGAGAGTTTTCGATTTCATAACATTACTACCATTGTCAACATTCGTATGACTGTGGAATCTTTTTTCTTTAGGGTTACTCTTAGGTGATTCCACAGAAGTTTTTCTTTGCACATCACCAGTACTCGAAGATCGTAGGGACATTCTACTCCACTTCTTATTAATTTTATTCGGCGTACTATTTGCCGAGTCTGAACTAGATTTTTTTTCCATCAAATCTGATTCCAGATATCCCGGTTGTGGCGGTGCCAGATTGAAATCTATATCGTTCTTTTGTCGTTGACCTTTATTCTTATTTTTGAACAACGAAAAACCGGGAGTAGTACCTGGACTTTCGTATTGATTCCCATTGCTGGTAGATTGCGTAGATCTGCTCGTACCGGCACTGCTGAAAAGCGCAGCTTCCTCTTCAGAATCGGAATCATGGATTCTTGATTTCCAACCGCTATTTTGTAACAAGTTTCTACTGGAATCATGCGCACTTGGCGGGAAATCTTTTTTTTTTTTGCTTGGAGTTGTTGGCAGATCATTGTCCGCAAACTCATTTCTGTAAGCCTGATCATAACCCGAAGCAAGTATACTTTCGTCTCTGAGAGAAAGTTTCTTGAAACCCAAATGTGAAGATTCTTGAGTCCTCAGCTTTTCAAAACTTGACTTCTTTGGAGGAGGTTCCTTGGGATAAAGGATACTGTTATTCAGCGGCGAAATATTTTTATCGAGTTGTGGTTTTTTCTTTGCAGAATTTTCTTCTGTTCCATTCTGTGATGGTTTAACCGTGGACTCCACTGCGTTTCTAGTTCTGCTTCCATTTGCTGAAACCTTTGCTGCATTTATAGCAATACTAGTATTGGAATCATTTGGAAGTTTGTAGGCCGAGGTTCTTGCTCCTTTTTGTTGCGGTCCAATAGAGCCACGTCTCACCTGTTTTCTATCCCTGGCGATAGGTGATGCTGATCTATTAGGAACGGAATTGACCATTGATTGCGGTCTGCCGGGATGTCTTGGTTTATAAGAGGGAGTTTCTGCCTGTGCCAACTTTGCATTCAGTCTCGTATTTTCAGCTGTAGTGAGCGAGATATAAGCATCATTAGCGGGAGAATACTCTGAATACACTGAGGATGTATTGCTGGAGCGAGTTGAGCTCTTCTTCAGAGCTGATTTCATCGGAGATGGAACTTTATACAGGTTTTTATCGTTAACTCTAGAATTGTCAGCTACTGATTTCTCATTATCAGTTATTTGAGCAGTACCTATCTGT
The DNA here is from genome assembly GCA_030572985.1 of Zygotorulaspora danielsina. Taxonomy (NCBI): domain Eukaryota; kingdom Fungi; phylum Ascomycota; class Saccharomycetes; order Saccharomycetales; family Saccharomycetaceae; genus Zygotorulaspora; species Zygotorulaspora danielsina. Next base: position 57,709 of record JAJMCL010000016.1, read on the forward strand.
GTTTCCGAGTTTTCGAGTTGATTCAAATATGGATTGACTGCACGAAGGTGCTGTGCCAGACTTGTACCACCATTGGACCGTGTCTGTGACGTTGACGGCTTTTCAGTATCTTGACGACCTGAATCTTTCAAAATAGAAGACGGTTCAATTACTTCGCTGGAGTCGAAGAACTCGGTATCCGAGGTACCCGAATGTTTTAGTTCAGGGATAAATTCATCATCAATATCCTGATTAAGATCATTCGTCTCCTTGTTTGATTTAGATAATGACAAATCTTCTGTGTCTTCCGTCACAGGAGTAATTTCTTTCTTTGGCATCTCCTCAGTAATAATTTTCGTTTTCTGAACATATTTTATTGTTTCTTGTGGAACTGAATTAGTAGGCACTATTTTGTCTTTTTCTTGATCATCCGTTAGCATGTCACTCACATTCAATCCGAGTTGCTCCTTCTTCTCCTCTTCCTCCTCCTTCTTTTCTTCCTGCCTCTCCTTCTCCTCCTTCTCCTCTTCCTCCTTCTCCGCGTCTTTCTCCTTCTCCTCATCCTTTGCGAGTGAGGCGTTCGTTTTCTCCACCACTAAAAGCTCTTTTGCCTGCAGTTGAGTATCATTGGAGGAAGAGAGTTCCATTGGCCTCACTAGGTCCTCCAGCTTTAGTTCCTGTTCTGTTTCCTCCTCTACATAAGTTTCAATCAGAGGATGCGGATTTGCTGAACTCAATGATGTCTTCGAAGAAGCACTATGCAATTTTGAAGAAGAAATTAAAAAAGAATTTTCTGTAAGCGATGAGTGTCTTTTTTGTTGCGTTTTTGGAGCAGCATACATTGACTTCTTTTTTGACAGAGAGCCACTTCTCGAGACGGAGAGTCCATTTGTTGAAGCTGACCGTCTTAAAGATGATGATCTTCCTTGTGGGGTTGAGAAATCTGGTGCGGGTACATCAATAGCAACTAGCCCATTTGCACTAGGAACGTATCGTTTAACCATCTTTGGTTTCTCTGAAGGTTGATGTATCACACCGCTCGCTTGCAGACCTCCAAACTCATGAAAAGTACGCTGCAGATCACCATTGGATTCCCTTTTTCTTCTATTGATAGAATTGCTTCGACTTGGTGCCCTTCTTTGCGATTCCAAACTTTGGGTACGGCCGCTGTCCGAACTCGTCAGAGAAGTTTTCGGCCTACCGCTATTGAGTATGTGGCTATTACCACCGTTGGTGCCACTTGTACTCCTCAAACTGTTATTTCTACTGATGGATGGCCCTCGCTGTAACGAATTTCGCCTTGATCCCATCATCGACGTGGAACGCTTAATTTCATCAGGAACTTTTTTGTAAGAAGGAAGTTTTGAATGATCCACCGTCCTCCCATTATTGAACGTAGCTTTTCCGATAGCCGATGCTGCAGCAATAGCTCCACTGTTAACAGGTTGAGTGGGCTCTCGTGAATGCCGTTGCTTGGAGAACATATATAAGGGGTTGAAAAATACCTAAGCTGCAATTCGATGTGGTTCACAGCAAAAAGAGCCCTCTCGAGAACCGCAAATGCTTGACCTCACTAGATTCTGATACCCAAATAGTTCTGTTCCAGTTATCTGTTTGGCTTGTCCAAAGAATGAACATACATGTGTCCGTTTGGGGTGGCACTTTCAATTTTGCTCGGCAATATCAATAGCGAGCGCCCCTGGAAGAAATTTTCGTTTTCGTTTCTCGAAGATAAGTCAGATATGTATGGAAGGCGACGGTACAGAATGATAACGCTCCAAAAGAAGTTTCAGACTAAATTTGATTTTGAGTTGATTGATATATATATGAATGTATATATTAATTCTAATTAGACTAAAAAGCAGCTTTATGAATAGGTAGAGTGGGAAACGTTGATTAATTACTCGACAGTGACAGATTTGGCCAAATTTCTGGGGAAATCAACGTCGATGCCTTTGTTCACAGCCAACCAATAAGATATTAATTGAAGTGGGATAATATTCAATAACCCTTGCAAACAATCAACGGTTTGTGGAACCTCTAAAGTTTGCATGTCGATACTTTTGGCTTTGTTTGCCCAAACCTCATCATTCGTATTGCAAATGATGATTGGGTGTCCCTTCCTTGCTGTTACTTGTTCAATGGAGGAGACGACTTTTGGGAATAAGGAATCTCTAGTACCAAAGGCGATTATAGGTAGATTCTCATCCACCAATGCTAAGACACCATGCTTCAATTCGCCTGCTAAGACACCTTCTGAATGCATATAGGAAATTTCTTTAATTTTCAAGGCACCTTCCAAGGCAGACGCAAACTGATAACCTCTACCTAGTAATAGTAAAGACTTCTGGTCTTTTAATTCATTTTCACACAGCTGTTTGATCTTGGTTTCCAACTGTAAAACCTCTTTTATCTGTTGAGGAATCAATTTGAGCCCTTGAATGATTTCTTTTCTCCTCTCTAATTTGGAAACTCTATCGTCCGCAAGTGACAGTGCAAACATAACTAACGCAATATATTGCGAAGTATATGCTTTAGTTGAAGCAACTCCTATCTCTGGTCCTGCATTGATATGAACACCACAATGGGTAACTCTTGAAATTGATGACCCAACACTATTGACAATACCAACAGTTAGTGCACCTCTTTCCAAACAATAATTTAATGCTAGCATTGTGTCTGCAGTTTCACCACTCTGTGAAACAAAAACACAAATATCATCTCTGAAAACAGGCGACTGTCTATCAAGAAAATCTGATGCCAATTCAACGCAAACTGGAATTTCAGAGAGTTCTTCAAAAATTGCACGCGTAGCTAAACATGAATGGTAGGAAGTACCACAAGCAACCATGATAAGTCTACGAGCTCTTCTTACGGCTGGTAGCCATGCTTTCAGTCCTCCAAGCATGATACTATTATTTTCAAAATCAATTCTACCTCTCATGGTATTAAAAGTTGATTCTGGTTGTTCGAAAATTTCCTTTTGCATGAAATGTTTATAAGGACCCTTCATGATCTGTGCTAGCTCCATTTCCAATGTTTGAATTGACCTGGTCATCGAAGCGCCAACTTCTCTTCTAGATCTGTGAATATGAAGCTCACCATCATATATATGTGCAATGTCATTGTCTTCTAAGAATAGCACTTTCTTTGTATGTTTAACGACAGAAGACGCATCTGAAGACAAGAAAAACTCCACTGGGTTAGGCGTCCCGTCTTCTGACAGGAATGCTCTTGATTGAGAGTGTCTCAAATTAAACTCGTTAGCAGCAATTGGCAGCAAATTATTTGGACGATTATTATGCTCATAAGGGCGTGCTTTTCTACCATTAATCACTGAGCCATTCAGATTTTTCATTCCTCCATTACTTTTATTGTACCCTAGTGGAATCTCGGGCTTAATATCGTCATCATCTGGGAATTCAACATCAACAAAATCAACTTTTAATTTCTTGTCCGATTTCACACCGATTAACAAAGGCGAACCCTTTCTGGTGGCAATTACCTCATCCGGAAAATGGGAAGATCTACACAACATACCATATGATCCCTCAAGTTCTAAAAGAACCAATTTGGTAAGCTCGTGAAAATCCAGCTCATGACCATTTTGCAAGTTAGTGTCGTAAAGATGTTTAAACAATTTCGCGATACATTCCGTATCAGTGTCGCTTTCGAATTTGTAACCTTTGTTTAGCAGTAACGTTTTCAACTCTCTGAAATTTGTTATGATACCATTATGAACAATAACAAATTCAAAGTTAGGATCTGACCGATGAGGATGACAATTGCTCTTTTTTGGCGCACCGTGCGTTGCCCATCTCGTATGTGCTATACCACAATGAGACGCGAAAGTGACATTTCTGTTTGGTTTTTGTTCCGCAATCTCCTCCTTCAAAGCACTGACTTTACCAATCTGTTTGTATACAAAAGTGGAGTCAACTTTGTCACCGTCAATGGCAATACCAGTAGAATCGTATCCTCTGTATTCCAATCGCTGCAATCCTTCGACAAGCGTGTCAATAATTTCTCCTCTTGATCTCTCAACCAGATAATTACAATACCCAAAAATACCACACATATTAACTCTGCTAATATAGTATAAAGGCTTCCTCGGGAACCGTACGTTTCAGATCTGCTGTAAGTCTGCTCTTGTTTTTTTATAAAAGTGGTGATATTTGTTTTTGTTACCTTTACTTCTCAAAGAGGTAAAAATATGTTATTTTTGATACACAAATTATCACTGAAAAAAGGACAACGAACAACGAAGATCAAAGGCGTAAGAAAATCAAGAAGTAATCCTTTGAGATTTCTGAATAGTGTATACATTCAAGAATTCAGAAAATAAGATTTACCAATAGCTATATCTACCCAAATATTTCGTTCGCGTTTTATAGCTTTTTTGTACATATTATACTGTAGAAATTAGTAAGTGGTAAAGTGGAGATCGTAATTGTTTCCTCAGTGCTTTCTAAAATCAGATCATGCAGATTGTTTTTTCTTTCCCGCTTTTATTTGAGAATGCTACGTGTTTCTCTAAAGTTTGCTTGTTGCATGTTTCTCAATTAAAAATAGAAATCCTACAATCTCGTTCCGTTTTTGCACGGACAAGAAATGTTTCAAAGAAAATCGAAACTTTTACAGTATTTATCAGCTATACGTTTATGCAGATACTCTCTTTACAAGTCTCCGAATTGATCGTAGACGGGTTTCCAATTTTTTAAGAAGTTCTTAAAGAATTTGACACCTAAACCAATGTCTTTTGAGCCAGTAGCCGCTCTGATACTATGCATAGCCAGCTGGGCAATTCCTAAGTCAATAGCTCTTGCGCCGGTTTGTGACGAGATGGATGGCCCTATAGTTCCACCAGATCTCGAATTATTTTTGATTTGGAAGTATTGAACCTTATCGTCATTCAAACGCGCCAATTCCTCTACGAATGCTGTCCCGACGACATCCGTCGACATATGAACGTTAGGATCGAGAGATAGAGTAATACCCACATTAGGTTTAGGTGAATGATTTTTCATGTAAACGTTGGAAAAATTTGGGTTGAACATATGGTTGACATCCGCTGACAGAATGATTGAGTTAGCATACAATGTCCGTAAATCAATGTCTTGTTCACACTCCGCATATGCGCTAGATACGCGGGAGACTACGGATTCCAACAATCCACCTTTGGCACCTTGTCTTGAAAGAGATCCAATCTCTTCATTATCAAACAACGTAACATCAATAAAAGTATCCATTTCGTCAATATCGACAGAATCAGAGTACTCAATCAAGGCACTAATTGCAGCGAATGTACATAGTCTATCATCCAAACGTGGGGCAATAAGGAAGTCGTTCTTGATGCCACCGATCACACCCTTCTGAACGTCAAACAGATCCAAATCTAACTGAACCAACTGTTCAACCTTGACCCCGGCCAAGTTGGCAATATACCTTAATACTCCAATATCGTGCTTCTCACCTAAGGGTGATTTTTTTTCATCATCTGTAATCTTAGACTCTGAATCCGAAGATGCATAACTCACGATTGGTACGGCCTGATCCTCCTTGTCAAAGGGGCCCACGGCAGGAGCACCAAAATGCGGTGCCAATGTTGGTATTCTAGCAATGGGGTGAGGAGCCGAATTTATCAACTTACTTTTAATCTGGTTGTCGCTATCCTTGTAAAGAACGCGCCCACCAATACCTAAATCTCTATCGAACCAAAGGTCATTAAGAGTACCCCCATAAGGTGCAACACCTAACAGTTCGAACCCTTCAACTTGATCTTTCTTGGAAGAAGGCTTCAGTTTCGCAGCAAGAGCATCCGCATGAGATCCGATCACCCCAACACCCTTTTCCATCGTCCAATTTTTACCCACAATAAATGCGGATAGATTAGTACCGTTTCTTATAGTATAAAACTTTGATCCTTTAGTCACCTTTGTCACCCAGTTTTCCTTTTCACTCAAGTACTCGAAACCAGCTTTCTCAAACTGCTTTGAAGCATAGTCAATCACATGGTATGTCGTGGGGTTTTCATATGTAAAGTCGATGTACGCTTTCGAATACTCCTCTAAGGACCTGTTTGGCTCTACAGTGCTCTTGCCAACATTGCTATTCTCTTTGAGAGAAACCGACTTCTCGGATTTCGCCTTACTCTGCACGCTTAGAAGCTCCAAAGTCTTGGTTAGCTGCTCAATTATCTGTTTCTGTTCACTCATGATCGTCACGAGTCCAATTAGTCTCCTAATGTGACCCCCTATGGCGCTGATGTGTTCTTATAATGTGCTGCCCCAGCCCTTTATATATTACAGCCATAGTCTCATCGAACGACAATCGCTGATGACGAATTTGATAAGCACTGATTCCGAGCTTTTTACCCAGCAAGATATTTCGCATACAATGCAGTGAATCCAGCTGATGTTGAATTTGCTCGTACCGCTTTTAAAAATATGTGCTCCTTTAGCGATGTTCGAACATATACTTCACACAGTGGCTGTATATATTTTTAATACCTGGCTGTCTCTAATCTCAGGGCTCCCTGATAAGATCCGCATGCGATGTATGCTGCCGCGGCAACAGGCTTCTAGCACAGACTGCGCAGTTGTAGCCATGCGACTACTGAGTACCAGCATCTGCGCACTGTCGGCGTTAACGAAAGTTCTAGCTATCTCTTGTTCATTCTCACCCAGACATGTTAAGTTGAACCGCGAAAATACCGATCACAAACTTCGCGTTTTGAAATGGAAGATGTTTGAAAATAAATATAATAGAATGAGTGAAAATTCAAATCTTGGACGAGGTGTTCGTGCCCGGTAAACAAGCGATTCCAAACCTTTGTTAACTTAGATTTGATTGATACAAGTCCATTAGCTATCCGCTAGCTAGAGATAAGAATACCGAGCAGATAACTCTATCTTAAGTTGCACTTAGGCGGTAACAACAAGTTTAATACATATAGGCAAACAGCGAGAACGACAAACGGTAACTGCGCAGTTAAAGATTGTTGAGCCCAGCTAAATTTGCCGGTTTGTTCTATCCCTCGGTTAATTGAGTTTCTAAAAATTATACCTCCATTGATCTTTCCGTTCACTCAAGGTTTGAGTCAGGATTTTCGATAAAACATACCAACTATTATTCATTCACTTAAAAAATTATTCAAGAAACCAAATAAACATATATTGAATCATGACAGCTCCTACTAGTAAGAGAACAAACAAAGGGCAACATTCGTCTTCTGTCGCAAAGAAAGCTGCTAGAAATGCGATGCTGAAAGTCGCTGGAACGACGAAGGCCTCGCAAACACAATTAGAAAGGGTTGTTCAATCCGTCAATGATGCAACAAAACGGTTGTCACAGCCTGAATCGATATTGAGCACCAGTACGGCTACCAAGTCCTCAAAACGTAAATCTAGAGATACAGTCGGACCATGGAAACTGGGGAAAACTCTAGGTAAAGGTTCATCAGGGAGAGTTCGTTTGGCTAAAAATATGGAAACGGGACAACTTGCCGCTATAAAGATTGTGCCGAGGAAAAACAACTTACATACTAAAAATGAAGAAACCTCAAGAGGATCTTCCGTATCTTATATGTCGTCTTCTTCGAACGCAACCTCTACAATACAAAATACAACTGCCAATGCCAACACAAATGCTACTGGTAATGTAAACAACATTTCAAACCCGTATGGGATCGAACGGGAGATTGTCATCATGAAACTGATATCGCATTCTAACGTTTTGGGACTCTATGAAGTCTGGGAAAATAAATCTGAGCTGTATTTAGTTCTTGAGTACGTCGATGGAGGCGAGCTCTTCGACTACCTTGTGTCTAAGGGCAAACTTTGTGAAAGAGAAGCTGTTCATTATTTCAAGCAGATAGTTCAAGGTGTTTCATATTGTCATTCGTTCAACATTTGTCATCGTGATTTGAAACCAGAAAACTTGCTGTTAGATAAAAAAAATCGCACTATAAAGATTGCAGATTTTGGGATGGCAGCCTTGGAAATTTCTAATAAACTTTTGGAAACCTCATGTGGATCTCCCCACTACGCCTCACCCGAAATTGTCATGGGAAAACCTTATCATGGCGGTCCTAGTGATGTATGGTCCTGTGGTATAATATTATTTGCTTTGCTAACAGGGCATCTTCCATTCAATGATGATAGTATTAAGAAGTTACTGCTGAAAGTTCAATCAGGCAGATACCAGATGCCCATGAGTCTCTCAAAGGAAGCTCGGGATTTAGTGAGCAAGATACTTGTCGTCAATCCCGCAAGGAGAATAACAACCGAAGATATCTTAAGTCATCCATTGATTACCAAATATGAAAAGCCACCATTTAAAACTAAGAATTATAAAGCTACAAATTTTAATATGAGGCAAGGGAAATCTAATGCAGACCTCCATCTTCTGAACGAGTATGATAGATCAACTGTTCATTTAAAGTCAAGAAATGACATTGATGATACAATCTTAAGTAACTTACAAATATTATGGCACGGTGCTTCACGTGAATTGATAGTAGCAAAATTACTTCAACCTAGCATGTGCGAAGAGAAAGTGTTTTACTCGTTGTTACTAAGATATAAGGAAAAACATAGAGATAGAGCACTAGCGGAATCTGAAGCTATACAGAAAAAGAGTGCACCCAACAAGACCGAAGTAGTTGAAGAGATAGTCGAAAACAAAAAAATTGAAGATTCAAATGCACCAAGGCTCTTGCAAAAATCACAGTTTAGCGTTGCCTCACTAAAGCGCGAGGCATCGTCTTATTCAGTTTCTGCATTACCTTCCAGTGCTTTACCCCCTACGTTACCAGCCTTTGCTGTATCGTCATCAAGAACTTTCAAAAAAAGCGGTTCTCTTCTATCTATGCAATCCCAGAAGTCCTTAAAACCTTCTGTTGTCAAATCTTCTTCCAAGAAATCGTTGAGTAGAACAGGCTCTAAACGAACACTCCAAAATTCGTCATCAAAGAGATCCCTATATTCTTTAACATCTATTTCAAAAAAGTCACTGAACCTTAGTGATTATGTGGCTAATGAAAATAGCTACTTCGAAGCGAACCAACTTCCGCCGTTGCCGTCAGCAGATTCAAACAACGACTTTGAGGACCTTTGTAACCAAATCCTCTATGGAAATGCTCTTGACAAGATTCTAGAAGAGGAGGAAGAAGAGGACAATGGTAAACAAGAGGACGAATCTGATGCAAGAGATGATACATCTTATGTAACGGATAAGACGTACACAAAATCATTAAATTCCCAGAACAATCCAGCTGGAATCCCCTTAGCAGAAGATTTGAAACCAGCTTTTGTTCTTGGTGAGCACGTATCAGAAAACACTGTGTCAAGCAAAGCACCTACAACGGTAAATACAATATCGCGAAGCCCTTTAAAGGACGTAACCAACAATAGCCCCACAAGAAACCGTAGCATATCACAACTAAAAAGAGATACCTCCCAAAAGTCAAACTTGAGCAATATTCTGGCTACGCCAAAACAAAGTTCAGGATATCATACTGCTAACAATCGTAATTTTACTGCATATTCGGTCACTCTTCCGAAAGAACAGCATTTCTCCTTGGATCCCCGTCGCAGTGCTTCTCAACCACAAAATACAAAGGTAGTGGAATCGCTATTACACAAGATTAAGGGCAAGTCAAATTTAAAAAACAATAGAAAAAGTAATGATTGGTCCTATGCTAGAGGATCAATCTTCGGTGGTAACAGTTCCAACGCCGGAGAAAATTCTATTGGTCCAAAATATGAAATAGATGCTCCGGGATCCAGCTCTCTTTATTCTAAGCGAGGGCTCGAGACGCTTTCTGATTTTGACAACACCGATATTGATGTCTTAGCCCATTCTAGTACGGTTCAAGCGGCACCTTTAATCTCTTTACCAAGTGTGGGTTTGAATCCCACTATGTCTTTCAAGAATTTGAATGAGTACCTGGAAGATCCAGGTGAATCTTATGTTACAAGTTCAAGAAAGCCAAGCGCAAGCGGAAAATCTGCACCGATGAGAAAATATTCAAAAAACGTTACCCTAGCTCCTAAGGGCTCTTTCATAACTCCATTGGAGCGTAAGGGAATGCATAGTAAAACTAATTCTTCTGTTAGCAATGATTTTGATCAAATCTCAGATATGAGCTATGCGCTAGATATTCCAACCAATACATTTATGGCACAAGCAGTAACCATTTCTAATCATGATTCTGCCGAACGCATCACAACGGAACACGTCAGTCGTCGGAGTCAAGAGAATAACGAAATGAAAAACAATGAAAATTATACGCCAGCAACGATTTATGATGACACGCGCGTAAATATTTTTGAAGATGCTCCTACTGATGCTGAATCTTTTGACGCGACATCTTCAGAAGGTGATTCGATTCCTAACGTACATCGTAAAGCTGTTTCGATAGAGACATTGAATAACACCAATGTTTTGGCGCCTTCAACCAATGTTAGGGTAAGTCTATATGTCAACAATAATATGAACTCGAATACGATTTTACCGCGTGAGACAACTGAGGAGATCATCTCCAAATTTCAAATGCCTGCGGAAAAATCGCCAACTCATGTAAGCAAGAGAGCTTCACCCACAAACACCTCAAGCAAGGCCGATGGGCACACCAAGCGCTCTCAAAGTGTGATATCAATGTTCAAAGATGTTGAAGATGATGAAAACGAAGATGTAATTTCACAAACGAATTTTCAAAGTCCTTCGAATGTTGCTGCACAGGAAAAGACACAAGAGCCTCAGCCGACGAGAGTAACGATGCTGTTCGATGCTGATGAGGAGGAGCACCACAAATTGAAGGAGAAAAATACTCGATTGGAAAATCAGGTTCCAACGAGCAAAGAAAACGCTAAACCGGAAGTTAACAGTGTAAAAAAGGCTGACAAGAAAAAAGAGATCCACCCTAAGGTTAAGCCCTTGCCAACACAAAGAGCTGCTGATTCCACATATCATGCCTCAACACCGAAGAAAAGTTGGTTTAAAAAATTGTTTGGCGGATTTACAACAGGCGGTGGAGATCTCCGATTTGCACAAACCCATAATACATCGCTCCCCTTTGATGATGCACATATGCTGACGTTGAATGAGTTCGATAAAAATGCTGTAGATTACTACTTGAGAAGTTCTGGTAGAAAAGATAGAAAGGAAACGGTGGAGTATGACTGTAAATTTGTCAAGGGTAATTTCAAATTCAGAATAAAAATCGTAAACGATGGGACTTTGATAACTAATAAGCCAACGTCCATAACTTTAAAGAAGAAGAGTGGTAAAAATACTTTAGATTCTGAACAGGCCTTCCAAGTTTTCAACGCCGATGTAGCAAGAGTTATAAGGCAGCTTGAGCTAAAAAACAAGTCTACATAAAAAAATACTTACCATGGCATATGAGAGGCCAAGTCTAATTGTAGCATGAATATTAATTAAAAAGCAAACTTTACGTAGTATGAAAAATTATAGAGAATAAACATAGCGTAATTATCTATCTTCTTGATATCATAAACAGACGTTTGTCATGCATTATTAATAAAAATTAGCTAGGCAGCTTTGGTCGACTTTTGGATTTGAATTTGAATTTAAATTTGAATCTGAATCACTTATAGGTGTCAACAACATATCTACCCAAAATTTTTCCTTTTTCCATCAGGTCGTAAACGGCCGGTAATTCTGAAAGACCAACGACTTTGATTGGTGACTTGACCATTCCTCTTGAGAAAAAATCGATAGCTTCTCTGGTGTCAGCTCTATTACCAACATAGGATCCTTTGATGTTGATGGACTTGACGACATGAGAAAAGATTTCAGATTTTACATATGCATTAGCAGGTAATCCTACTAAAACAACCGTACCCGTAGCGCGGACATATTGGGTAGACATGGTGATTGCAGCTTCCGACACCGAGACGTTAATGACGGCATGTGGTCCTCCCTTAGTTGCTTCAATGATATCTTCGACAATGTTTTTACTCTTTGTGAAATCGATGAAAACCTCACCTCCCAGAGATTTGAACAATTCTTCCTTTCCTGGGCCACCATCGATGCCCAGTACTCTCAACCCCATAGCTTTTGCGTATTGCACAGCCAAGGATCCCAGACCGCCAGCGGCACCAGAAACCGCGACCCATTGGCCGGGACGGACGTTGGCGCTCTTGAGTGCCTTGTAGACGGTAACACCAGCACAAAGTATCGGGGCGATGGCAGCCAAATCAGAGCCCTGTGGGATTTGGGCTGCCTGCACGGCGTCTGCCGTCGCATATTGTTGGAAAGAACCATCATGGGTGTACCCAGACAGGTCGACACTCTTACAATTGGATTCATACCCGGCCTCGCACAGTTCGCATGTCATGCACGAGCTGTTCAGCCACTTGATGCCTGCCAGGTCGCCAATTTCAAAATTCGAGACATCTTTGCCCTTGGCAACGACAACGCCGGCCCCCTCGTGGCCGCCTACCAAAGGCAGCTTGGTAGCCAGCGGCCAGTCGCCCTTCCAAGCGTGCAAGTCGGTGTGGCAAACACCAGAATATTTGACGTTGATTAAAATTTCATTCGGCTTGGGCTTTGGGACTGGAATGTCTTTGTAATGCAACGCGCCGCCGTTCTCGTAGAACACCACTCCCTTTTGTGTTTTTGGAATCTCGAAGGTTGATTGCAACCTCAAGAATCTCCCGTAGACCCCTACTGATCCGACCCGTAACGCACTAGTTGCTCTCAACATATTTGCGTCTGTTACCTTATTTGCCGCTGGAACACCGATGTACTTTGTGCCTGGAGTCCTCCTTATATCACAAAGATGCCTGGTTGACGCACCCTTTTTTTTTGTGCTTGCACCCTTCTTGGCACAACTGAATGACTATCTCAGACAGATGGGACCTGAAACCTTCATTGCTTTGTTTCTTTCTTTTTAACCCATGAAAACCAACAAATAAGTGGGGTCTAATGAGGGGTCTCTGTCAGCATTGTATAATTCATCTTTTGTTGTGTGCATATAAGGCGCTACCTTTAGTCCGCCGTTGGTGAAACTGACGGGTCATCGATCGGAGGCGTTTGTTTGAACAGAACGGCAAACGCACTCCTTTAATCCTCATCCGTGACTTTCAAGGTCTGCCCGAGGGCAGACCTTGAAACAATTGTTGAAATTGGAGTTGAGCGTGTCAGCGTGCGATATAACCATTGGGCAATGCCCATGTGGTCACGAGATGTTGGAGTATGATTCCGTCTACGTATATGCGTACAGGTATTTGTATAGCTTTTTATTCATCTACGTCTAGAACAACTGTGTCGGCCTCGCTGTCCAATTCAAGATCCCTTTCGTCCACAACGTAGTCAGCATCTTCAAAGTCGGATGACTTAGCTGCGTCGTCGAGCATACGCAAGATGTCGGTGGGTCTGTATTCCGGGACGGTCGCTTCGAATGTTTCTTCGTTGGCGTCGGAATCAAAATCCAGGTCGTCGTCGCTCTCGTAATCTATCAGAGCGTCGTTGTTGGTGTAGTCTTCTTCATCGTCTTCGTTCTCGACACAATCCAACTGGAAGAAGTCGGAATAGGTCACCGGAAACTCCTCCGCCTCGACGCACTCGTCATCACTGTTGGCTGCTGCACCCAGCTGGTTCTTGCCCAACTCAATGACGTCGTACTGGAAAGTCCAAAACTGTAGGAGATCACCTTGGATCCAGGCAAGGAGCAATGTAGAGAGCAGCAGGAACGGGACAATGTAGAGCAAGGCGGGTTGGGCGACTTTGAATCGTGCGTGTGCGAACATACACAAGCCCAACGACAGTAGATAGCTGAGCATGGATGTGGTGAAGTATTTTCCTACATAAGCCGAATTCAGCAGATGGAACTCAGTGTCGTTATTTTCATAATGCCATTTCCAGATGTCGTACTTGTAACATAGCGAGATGAAAGAGGCAGGCAGAACAATATCGCCCAGTCCCAAAATAGAGAACTCGAACTTGCTTTGGGCCGCGTTGAATTTTGTTGGCAGGGAGAGCTTTATTGGGAGCTCGAGGTTTGTCGCGACCGTGACCATAACATTCGTGCCGAAAACGAAATAGATATCATAAAGGAACAGAGCAAGCAGGATAAACGTGCCAGATTTCAGGTTCTTGAGCTTCAATTGCGAAATAGACCAGATTGCGAGGTTCATACTGACAGCATTGCAAATCAACCAGTCGCCGGGCACAAAGTAGTAGCAGGCGCTAACGCCCACTGAAAGTAGTAGTGAAACAGCAAGAGTGCCATTAGCGTAGATGTTAGCGATTTGTCTGACTGGTTTGACATCCTTTGGTTTAGTCAGCTCTCTAGAATAGAGACCCCGCAGGTGGGAGTCTTCTTTGTTTAGCTTATCAATAATATCTTTGAATTCTAAGTCATTCGTCAGCGCATCGCGGTATTGGAAGTTTTGCACGAACCAACCGTTCTTGTTGATATCCTCGTTGTCATCAGATATCGTTATCCTCACTCGAGGTGAGATCTTGAGCGGGTTCCATGCAGTCCAGTGGGAAAGATACCTTGTCATTGCACTGCCGAAATAGTTGAACACAAATAATCCAGCTGGAATGCTCATAGCGAGCATCAGGAAGTTCAAAACTTTCAGGAGATACACCTTCCACTGTACGTGTAGCTTCGTCAAAATGAAGTAAAAAACCAATAAAGTAGCACCACTGCGTAACGGCAGTAGAATCGCCTGCTTTTCATCTAGATGTGGTAGTGCGGATTTTTTGTCCTTTTTATCAGCGTAAACAATTTCGCAGTCGAGATCCAGATCAAAGTCACTGGGATCGAACAGTTGATGCAACTTAGTTGGCGGAAGTGCGGTATAGGGTATTGAACGAATGGAAGCAAATGTCCCAAACATTACCAGAATGGTGGCGACTAACGTCAAAACAGCGTAATTGATTAGAACGAAATGGGTCTCAAGCAAGTTAACCAATACGTGGGCAGTTGCTTGCGAAAAGCTGTTAAGGTTCGTAACAAGTTGCGACTGGTTTCTCTGCAAAACGCTACTTATTTTATCAAAAACATGTTCCAACTCGTTATTACTCTCTCCTGCCGCAGTTCCATTAGTGGCCTGTAAAAATTTGTATGAAAGCCCTCCTAACAGGTCGTTTATCGGTTTCAAATACTGACTCATATCCTATACAGCGCTTCGGAGTGATTATTGGTAAGATATTGGGCAAGGCGTTCACTTCCTCTGTTCCCTTTAATACACATTTTTTTCGTCGGTTAGTAACAAAAAGCCTGCTTAAAAAAAGATAAAAACATTTGCTAGAATACACTGATTTCTACACATAAAACATAATTTTAACGCTTACGTTGCTTACGCCATTTGAACGAAGTATTCCCATTTTGATCTGTAACTTTTTTCTTCGATCCCTTCTTCATCACTTCTCTCTGTAAATCCATTTTTTGTTGAACTTTATGAAGATCCGCTTCTCTTTGCAAGTGTTCTTTAACTGATCTGAATTTTTTCAACTTCTTCTTATCCAGGGACTCCTTCGGCATTATTAGAGTTGGATTGGGTAAAAAGCTGTTCTTTGAGTCTAAGTTCGACGTTAATTGATCCCTTGTTAATCTGTTTTCCTTCCTATTTAGCATATCTTCTGTGGTGTTAAAAAAATCCTCTGGATTGAAGTCCTCCATTTCTTGTTTTGAATCCACAAAAACTGTGTGTTTCCCACTCGAGCCAAACAGAAGTTCCTTTGATTTTTTATTCATCTTATGTAGCTCCATTTGCCTTAGTGTTCTTATGTAGTTGCTATCCTGCGTTTTCAATAATTTCACCTGATCCATCGATAGGGAGGCGTCCTCATCTTTGCCATGGCGACTGGCATGTAGCAGACCTTTGTTATCGACACCTCGGCTGTGCATACCATGATAGTATTCATCTGGATTTCTTTCCTTGGCTTTGGTCCTCAGAATTTTCAAACTTTTTTCTTTCTTGTGGTAGTCTTGCGCACGTTTGACATAATCCTTGTGTTTCTCAAGAAACCCCAATCTTGAACGCCCCGTCAGTTGGGAACGTTCCTTGTGCTGCTTCTTTTGAACGTTATGAACTAGATTAACCATTGTCAGTTGCCTCCCGCTCGTTTCTGTCTTGGTTATCTTGCAGGCTTCAAAGGCGATGAGCTGCGTTTATAATTTTCAAAGGCATGAAGAAAGAAGACAATTACGTGCACAATGATCTTTAGAATACAAGACTTAAAGGCCATGCCGACACCTCCACAACGTAGTATTCACGGTTCGAAAAGGGTGGGATTGAGCAATGAGTGTAAGTAGGCTACCGGATTTCGCGACCAGTCTAACATTTTGCATCAATGCAAGGAAGAGTCTTATATATGTGTACAAGAAGCAGAGCGAAAACAATATTGATACCGTCCGACAATCAAACATTGTAAAAAGCTCGATTGACCGCAAATACAGGAATGAAGGCGTAAATTGCTTGATTATGAACGAGTTGCCGGAGAACTGGCTCCCAACTTATGAAGCTGCTACATCTAAGGCAGAATTGGAGGTTATCGTAATACCGAATATCTGCCAATACGATAAGGATCAACAGGCTCGGTTGGTGAAAATAATCAGAAACAACGACGCCAAAATGCCATCCCATTGCAGAATATTCATTGGTATGATCCCGTGGACAACGAATGGGGAAGAATCCCACATCTTTATGATGAGGGATTGGCTGAAACATAGATTCTGGTTTGCTTGTTTGGCACCGAACGAGCAGGAAATTTTGACCACCGAGACAGTGGAAAACTTGTCATACACCGACGTCCATTGCAGCTCGGTAATTCGACGCTATATTCTTGACATAATGGTTCATCTTCGAATGCATCGTTTTGTAGATATCACCAAAGGTGGTGGCATTCAAACGGTCGCATTGGATAACGTTATTACATTAGCGCAGTTAATCAGCATGACCAAGTTCCAAAAAAAGTTCATAACTCCGGAACATGTAAAAATGGCATGTTTATGGTATTTCCCACTGCATATCGATACTTTAAAGAACGCCGCGATGGATACAACTGTGTTGTATGGCAGTATACCGCAAATGATTGATGATTTTCTACAAAAATTGTACAAACTAAATGAAAAAGAAGCTAAGAATACCGATAATCCGCTATTTTTAGAAACTTTAATTGTTATAGATGTACTGAACAAAATAGTGCCGCCTGTATAGCGGCAACGTGCATATGACACTTTTTTCTGCAGGTTGATCGATGATTTGCCTGCCAATGAACTTGTTATGGAACTGCTGTGCTTTTGTCGGGGACAGCTACCAGCATGTTAATTTCCTCTTTAGGATAAATTACATGCATTTTAGGCGGGGCTGCGCGCACACAATGCATGTTTTTGAAATACGATGCAAGAAAATCGCCGTAAAATGGATGACGAAAAAAAAAAGAAGAGAACAGAAAACAAGCACAGGGTGCACAGGGTGCACAGCAGAGTACTTCCAATTGCCAAGTGGGCGGGTGTCAACGTCAGAGATCTGCAACATGTGTATTTACATGCTGGAACTGTTAAACTGGTGTGATTGTTTTTGAGTCCCGATTTGCGGTAATGTGGCACTATAGATATATTTAGAATCGAAAGCGTTTTCAGCTGGTTGAAGACTATCCTGCGAAAACCATATAAAAGCTTACCCATATAGTGCAGTTTAATGAAAATGTTTTACTCTTCTCTCCTTTTTGGCAACATAACAACCAACAATTGAACTTCTGTACTCAAAACAATGCAATATTCATCGGCCTTCTCAATCGCTTTACTATCTCTAGCCCAACTAATCGTTGCAGACTCTGAAACCTTTGGTTTTCTGAGTATCAATTCCGGAACTTCCTTACAATATGCGTCTGCTTATAGTGACAACGGGAGCTTGATGCTGGGCTCCAGTGACAATTCCCTGTCTGGTACTATTACCGATGATGGAACAGTCAGGTTGAGCGACAGCTCGTACATTGTTGTTGCTTCTGGTGGTCCCATGACAGAAGGTAGTCAAAATGACGCTACCACTGAGTTTTCCATTATGGACGGTAGACTGGCTTACAAAGGATCAGAAGGATTTTACGCTATTCCGAGTGGGAGCGCATACCTTTTTTCAACTACAGCTGGTAATGGTGGTGTCGGTGTCGCTATTAAGGCGATTGCATCCTCTGGTCAATCAGTTCCAGATTTCAGTCCCAATGGCCATAATAGCTCTTCTAGCACTACTACTACAATTGCTCCAACTTCTTCTGGTAATGCCTCCACCAGCAGCTGGGTTCCAGGCTATAATTCTACAACTTACTACCCAACCAACAGTAGTATGACCACCAAAACTCAAACGGCCACAAATACCACCACAGAAACCTGTACTTCTTGCCCAATCATACAAACTTCTACCAATGGTGTAAATAAGCTGGTCACTGGTATGGGATCAGGTGTTTTTGCTGCTGTCGCCGCCTTTTTGTTATGAGATATTGAACATACCTTTTCTTTTTTCTAGACTATATAATATAATGCGTTTAATCTTTGTATCATGACCAATATGCTTTATTGAGCTTCCGCTTTTGTGTATTCGTGACCCTTCAAAACAGGTGGCATCAAAAATAAAGGTATAAATATCAAAGCTCAGTTTAGAATACCACATTATGCATTTGAACTACTTTAATGAAGATTTTTTTTTCAAAAGCATAAATCGAGATTATTTATAAAATGAAGTTGCTCACTATCATTTCGGCAACTCTTTTCTCACTAGCTACATACGCTAAGGCAGACTCTGAACCTTTCGGATTGATTGCTATCAGGTCTGGTTCCGATCTACAATACTCTAGTGTGTTTATACAAAATGGCACCCTATATTTTGGTCATGTTGGTAACTCTTCGTTTTCTGGTGTTGTCACAGATTGTGGACAATTGAAATTTTCGGATAGTACATACGCTTTAATAAGTTCTAATGGCGAAGTGCAAGAAACCAAGAACTCATTGAATGCAGCAGACGGCTTCGCAATTCAAGGCGGTCATTTGACTTTCAATCATGGTAATGAAACCTTTTATGCAATTCCTCAACAAGGCTCTTCAAATTACCTCGTTTCTTCTATGACTGCTGGAAACGCGTCATTAAGCGTTGTTATTAGAGCTCAAGGGTTCTCTGGAAGCGTAGTCAGCGATTTCCACCCTACAGAGAATTGTTCAAATTCAAGTACTAAATATTCAAACCATTCCAAAAGCTCCTACTCTGCTGGTCCTAGCTCGACTTATGGCGCTATCAATGCCCACAATGAAGCCGGTAACATTAAAATACTCAATAGCTTTGAATTAGGTTCTGGAGTCATAGCAGGTATCATTGCATTAATCATCTGATATTTCAGGCATATCAATTTACAGACAGTTTTTAGAACTATCTTACTTCTGTAGCACATAATTAAATGTTATTTAAGCGGAGTATTTTGCTAATTTAAAACTAATTTATTTTCATCCAATTTTGTGTCATTTCAAGGTGACAAAAATGGGAGAAAAAAAATAATGATTTCGCCCAGGATCGAACTGGGGACGTTCTGCGTGTTAAGCAGATGCCATAACCGACTAGACCACGAAACCATCGAACTGTATGAGAGAAGGCCTAGTTTAGGCAATACTTACCTTTTTCATTTTTCCAATGATCAATATTATTATTTTATCATCTTTGGAGTTCTTTCAATATGACATTTACGGATGACATGCTGAATAACCGAGTAAGTTGTGTGAGGTCAGCTCTAACAATTATCGTTCGATGTGGAAGAGAATCGAATGATATTAACTGCGAGACGATTAGGATCAGTACCATCACTATGACATATTCTATGTAATTATTCAGCAATGAATATCATACCATGGATTCTATGGGATTCAATAAATGCTAGGATCTTAGATGCCAAAGCTAGAATGATGACAGTGTCGGATGACTCAACGGGTACAAATTTGTGACATATAAATACGGATACTTTTGTCTGATATTCGTTCTGTTCAATTCACATCTTTTATATTTTTTAGTGTAGAAAATCAAAAAATCAATTTAAGAAGTTATAAACCTATATGCTCCACCAGCGGATTACAAATGTCTGTCATCCAAAGTGCCAACGAATCCACCAAGAAAAATCTTTTCCAATAGCACTGATGGTCAGTAATTGGGAACTCATTTTTTTCTAATCTTGGACATTTCTGGTGATATTCGAACCCATCTTGGCCCGGCACCACTTGATAGAATCAGAATTCATTAATTACTCCTTAATATACAGGCTTCTATGGGTTATGTATTTATGCCGTGTCCGCTGAATATTCAATACAAAACAAAGTCCTATACCGCAATGAGCTCAGGCAAACAAAGGCGACTCTTCAACTTGCGACTCTCGTACCTGCTCCTCGGAGCTCACAAGCGGCTTTTCCTTTTTATCTAGTTTTTCATGCTCTCTTAAAGATGGCAATCCGTCTGTAGATGGTAATTTCATTGGCGGTTGCTGGTTCAGTTCATTATCCAGTTGCTCTAATTCCTTATCAAGTTCTTCTTCGAAATTGTCAACACCTATGACACTATGCGACAATACGTTATCGATTTCATTCTGATATGATATTTGTTCCTGTACGCCATCCATTAGTTCATCGACATTTTTGAATTCTTGATTTAACTTTGTAAGTATGTCTTTGCCCCTCTCTAACCCCTTCACAAACTGTGCTTCAACCAGCTTGAATTCCAAAGTAGCTACTAAGTTTTCTAGGTTTATCAGTTGTTCAGATGCTTGCTGCAATAGATGATCCTGATAATGTATCCTTTTTAGTAAAAACCTAACATTTCTGTCCTTTTTGTATTCTGCTGGATTGTCTTTTATCATCTGCTTGAGTCTCCCCCGTTCGTTGCTTATCAGTTGATCCGTCTTCCTCGCAAATTTGTGTATTTCATCCTTGGATCGCTTAAGTTGTAATATGGCCCGATCATTCTCCGTTATCTGTACTTTACTGCTTTTCTGGCCCATGATACCAGTAAATGCTTTTAATTAAAAGTTTCGCGAGCGATTTATTAATCACAATCTATTGGTATTTCTCGGTTTGTTAAGTTGGTTCTTCTAATCGGTTGTCTAAATAAAAGGACATCCTTCAAGTTAAGAATACATAATACCAAAAAAAAAAAAAAAAATTAAACAAATAAAAATTAAAAACATTAAAAAAGGTGAAAGACGATCTTCTTATCGTAGTCCAATATATTTGCAAATGAGCTCTAGATTTAATTCGCTTTGTTATGATTGTACTTCGGCGTTACATCATAAGAATATATTAAAGATAATGTTCTATCTAAGTAATGCAATTAATTATAAAAACTTTAGATGTTGCAGAGTGAAGTTTGAGGACCATTTATGTCCAAAGATCGTTCCATGACACGTTTTTCCTAACAGCATCCGAAAATCCCTCTTTAAATTTTACCCAAATTCTGACGTTTTCTTCCTTTCTTTTGTGGGCAGATTTTTTATAATCGGCATCGGTTTGTTGCACTTCTGACTTAGATTGATGATCCAATCCATATTGAGATTTGAAAAAATCAACAGAACTGGCCCCTAATTTTGCTCTTTTAGTTCTTATCTTAAAGTTTTTCTCTTTCTCCCTCGCTGCTTGATCGACATGCCTCTTTCTTGCTTTGGTTTCTTCTGATTTGGCCAGTAGAACATTGTATACAGCGGGTCTCTTAGTAAGAATTTCCCTTCTGCGTTTCAGGTCTAAAAGGACAATGTTTTCTATAGGGGGTTCGACTCCCAATAAGTTTCTTGATTCCATTCCTTCATGATATCTGGGCTCCAGAGTTAGTTGAAAGTCTCTTAAAATTTCCGCCATTGTATCGTACATATGTTGCTTGACCTTCAAATCTTTGCATTTGTTGACCTCCGATGATAGCATAGAATCAACATACGGCAATATCTCTGAGATGAAAGATTCCTGACTAATGAATGGCATTCTTGATGGCGATTCCATAGAAATTTTATGTAGCAGCAGTTTGCATATGTCTAAATTGCTTTTCTGTTGTTCCCTGAATTCGAAATCTGAACTCTTCACTCTTACATCTTCTTTATTAGCAATATCTGAGAAAAAGTTGTAGAATACCAACGGTACGACAGCAGAATATCTCAATAACTCGCCATTATGCTCAAACAATGACTTAAACATGAGATCATGAAATAGCAACCAATCGGAAAGGGCAGCAGGTTTCGTTAGGCCATTATCAGAGTATTTTTTCAGCGGGTACAAGGAATGACATCCCTGAACAATCCTATCTGAACTTCCATTCAACTCTACCTGCCGGGACAAATCGAGTAGCTGTGATTTAAGGCCACTATGAGGATCTTTTCGGAATAATTGATTGCATATCTTGAACCAAGATACAGAAAAATCTTTAGTGCAGCTTTCCAAAGAATCCACAATTTCTGCGCTTCCAAGCTTGGCATTTTTCTCATTCAATGACAGAAATTGCAAGTTATTTATGCAATTTCTTACATCACCTTGAGAAAGATCCATTAGCTCTTTGAGCATCCCTAACGGAATCTTCATATCTTCTACTTTACATATACGTTCTAATCTCTCTTGCAGTGATCCATCTGAAGGTCTTTTGAAGGAGATTATTTCGCAATGAGGTTTTAACTTCTCTAAAGCGGGTGCGTAAAGATTATTACAGATGGCAATGATTGGACGAACTAAGAGTCTGGAGCTCTTCTTTTTACCTGCCTTTTTCATCTTCACCTGTGAACCCAGGATCATCTTTTGTGTAGCTTTTGAATCATTATTAACAATGTCTATTAGTACCTTAATGAATCCACTTTCGACACTCCCATCAATTTCATCCGCAACAAGACATACGGCGCTTTCATTAAACGTATGATTGAATAGGGTATTATGCACTTTGTCCTTAACTGCAATTCCCGCTCTTTCATCACTTGCATTGATTTCTGCCACGCAAAACCCAGCTTGTTTAGCAACTACATGCGTAACGGATGTCTTTCCAATACCAGGGGGGCCATGTATCAATAAGATTCTTTTTTGTGGTCTCTGCAGAGGGTCAAATTGCCTATCGTTGTCAGGATCATTTCCTGTTAGATCTTTATGATTCTTATTCAGGTCATTGGATAATTTTTCATTGAATACGCATGGTGACCACTGCCTTAACCATCGCAGCACTCTTCTATTAGTTCTTTCATTTCCCACAAGATCCAAGAAGTTTTTAGGCCTCCATTTCTCCACAAGTAGTCTGCCCCTTCGTCGCTTACCGTTATTGCCATTCGTCGAAATCATTTGTCTCTTTCCATCATTCTTTGCTTCGATTCTATCTAGCAATGCATTGATGTTTATCCCATAGGTTTCGTCATCTCTCCAAGAACTTTTCTCAAGGCCCAGATGAGCAGGATCCGATAATTCAGGCCGCCCTGCTGCCTTCCTTCTTAATTTTACTACACTTCCATTGCAGCTAATGAACTCAGTCGCCCTCTGAAAAGTCTCACACCCGTGAGTCCCATCATCATTAGTACTCACTTCATGCCCGGTTATTTCTCCGGTATCAAAGAGGGAGCTTTCTCCAGCGAAAGTGCCAAAATCAGGGACATCATTCATTATCCCACAAGCACTTGCCAAAATGCCAATTAAATGATATCTGCAACTCACAAGCTCACCTTCGCTGTCCAGCTAAACTGATCTTGTTCGTACCAACTTTCGTGTTTAGCATCTGCATGCTACGTCCTAAATGACGCAATATTTTGCCATAGGGGAAATCAACAAAGCGAAGAGGAAGACAAACTGAAAGTGAAAAAGCCTTCTTTACTAGATTTGTTATAATTAGGTCACGATTTCGAATTTGTTAGACAAACATTTGAGGCCACTAATAGTTTTACTACAGAATGGATACCGTATGAATCATAATCCTTACTCTTTCGCTCAAAGACTTGGGTGTTGCAAACAGTTCTCAAGATTTTAGAGTACAGTTGAAATTCCTTTGGAATGTAAAGATAGCTCTATTACTAACACACCATTCATTATGTGAAATATTATATTCAGCAAGAACAGAAGATCTTAGAGTCGTATCCACAGGTTTGTGCACCAGGCTCTTGTTCGGGATGTCCCGGCAACACAGATGAGGCTCAAAAGAAGGCACTTGGGCAAATGAGAGAGCAATTGAGCTCTGAAGGTTATGAACAACGTCTAGACGACTCTACACTATTACGTTTTTTGAGGGCGAGAAAGTTCGATGTAGCTTTAGCTAAAGAAATGTATGGTGAGTGTGAAAAATGGAGAAAAGAATTCGGCACCGACACTATCTTGGAAGATTTTAAGTACGAGGAGAAACCTCTAGTGGCCAAGTTCTATCCGCAATACTACCACAAGACCGACATTGAAGGACGTCCCGTTTATATTGAAGAATTAGGTTCTGTGAATCTAACAGAAATGTACAAGATCACTACACAGGAGCGCATGTTAAAAAACTTGGTTTGGGAGTACGAATCTTTCGTTAAATATAGATTGCCTGCATGCTCCAGATATTATGGTCACCTTGTTGAGACTTCGTGTACGATTATGGATTTAAAAGGAATTTCTATTTCAAGTGCTTATCAAGTCCTATCATATGTTAGGGAAGCCTCTTATATCGGTCAAAATTACTACCCAGAGCGTATGGGTAAATTTTATTTGATCAACGCACCATTTGGATTTTCTACCGCTTTCAGGTTGTTTAAACCTTTTTTGGATCCAGTCACTGTCTCGAAAATTTTTATTCTAGGCTCATCCTATAAAAAAGATCTTTTGAAACAAATTCCCGAAGAAAATTTGCCAACCAAATTTGGTGGTAAATCAGAAGTAAGCGAAGCTGATGGTGGGCTATATCTGTCAGATATTGGTCCTTGGAGAGATCCAAAATTCATAGGTCCTGAAGGGGAAGCACCACAGGTCTTCCATGTATAAAATGAGGGTTGTTTGTGTTTTCAAGATAGATAATACCTGCCATTCTTGAGCATTCAGCTTTTTTGGCGCTTTCAACATTTATAATCATTTCTTTCCTTTATCTTGTTCACGAATCCCAAGTTCGTCTATCTAAACCTCTAATTTTTCATTTTATTGAACAGAAATGTTTCAAGATCGTATAATTAGCTATGTCTGATCAAGAATCGCATTCTCATTTATGCATACGTTTATTGTCTCTTCACTTTGCCGTCTGTCTTTATTTTTTTACTTCGATAACTACGCCTCTCGGCACTGAGTTTCGATCTTTTGAAGAAGAATGTAGTTGTTTCTCGAGTGAAAAATTGCACATCGCTGGAGCATACTCATTCCAACATTGTCCTATACCTTGGTGATCAGCGGTGGATTGGGTGAAATAGGTGTAAATCATGAGTAACTCGGAGCTTCTGAGTACATCCACGCGACGCTCCTTCTCATCTGGCACACTTGACCTAAATACGGTTTTTTCGAGAGTGCAAACATGCCATGGCTTCTTCAAAAGCAGAGTTGAAATGTGTCATGATTTGAGCGCAGATAGCTGGAAATGTCATGTTTTGGAGATCACTGAAAGTGGAACATTAAAATATCACCTAGACTCCAGCCCAATAAATTCTTTGAACACTCCCGAAGACCCTGTTATTGTTGATATTGAGAAAAGCAATACAATTATTGAGCATCTCCAAAGCTGCAAACTGCAGTTAATTGAGGATAAAGACAATATCCTACCAACGATCAGAATTGAGACAACCTCTAATTCAGAGCACGTTCGTGTTCATGATGCAGCTACTTTTGAAGCCTTATTTTGTTCCTTGCTATGGTGGAGTGCCTTTAAGTCTGAAGGCATTTTCAGCAAAACCACATTTCAAGCTCCGAACCTGCGTCAGCAGAAGAAAAGTCCCGAGAAAGTTCTAGTTTCACAACTCCTCGTATATGGACCAATACCACATTCAAGAAACATTGCTTTATTAAAACATATAGGCAGACCAAGCTTTTTGCCTGATTCACACACATCTGAAGGTTGGTTCCCTGCTATGGGTGTGCTGAAATCTAATGGTATCCTGGACCTGCTGTTGCAAAGCGACGGCTCTCTGCTGTATTCATTAGACATTACTGTACTGACAAGAACTGAAATAAGAGTCATTGACTCGTCTTTGCATGGTGAAAACTATCTATTTTTGGGAGTCCTACCCGAATTGAGAGATGAGCATAATATCTCAAGAGATTGTAAATTCATTTTGGACGGCCGTTCAACCAAACCGAACAATGGGATAATATTCAAATTTCCTTTAATGATAGACGTAGAAGACTGGATTGTTGCACTAAGTTCTTTCGCACTTTCCGAAAAAATATCCCTAATAGGTAGCCATGAGTCAAATAGACTTCGTATTTCCAATCGGTTCAAGCTAACCATAATCGAAGGTGATTTTTTAAGATCCGATCTAATACCTCACAGTCCGACACTATACGTAGAATGCTTACTGTGGGGACGCATTTGGGCAAGAACTCCAATAGTTGCCAATACGTTTACGCCGTTTTGGAGAGAGGAATTCTTTTTCAATGAATCCACCAGAATAAATAATTTGAGGATTGAGATTAAGCAGGTTACTAAAAACAAAGGTAACAAAAGTATTGGTTTCATCGAATTGTCACAAGAGTCGATCAGCGATGGCAGTCTGAGTAAAGAAACCCGGCTACCAGTTATTGATGCCGAAGATGGAAAAACGAAAATTGGAACACTTTGTATCAAAATGATATCTAGTTTAAATTTTGTACTTCCGGCTGTGAATTTTACATCATTTGAAAGTATCTTATCTGAAAGTTGCCTCAAGAGTTTGGCCAATCATGTAAACGACTCTTCCTTCGGATATGATCTTAAATTTGAAGATTTTGCAATGGTACTACTGGACATCTTTCAAGCCATTCAAAAAGAGAGTGCTTGGTTTTCTGCGCTAATAGATAGAGAATTGACAGATGTTGATGGTTCAATAACAAGAAATACTATCAATAAAAAGACTTCTTCTCACATATATAGCACACTTTTCAGAGGGAATACGCCACTTACAAAATCAATTGAAAAATACTTCTACCGAGTTGGTAAAGAATATTTAGACAAATCCATAGGAAACATTCTGAGAGAGATTGTTTATCGTGGAATATCCTGCGAGGTTGATCCAAGTAGAGTTAATGAGCCCGATCCAGCAAAGAAGATGGTAATATTGGAAAATAATCGTAAAAGACTTGTGACAATGGTCGGGGAAGTTTGGTCAATAATATACAACACTAGTAACGATCTTCCCATGTCTATAAAAATGCAAATGAAAACTTTTCGCCAAAAAGTTGAAATAATTTGCGTAGAGGACGACACAAATACTGTTCTAAATTGTGTATCGGGGCTTTTATTCTTGAGATTCTTTTGTCCTGTCATTTTGAATCCTAAGCTGTTTGATTTTGTTGTAAGTCATCTAGAAAATAATTCGAGGAGGACACTTACATTAATAAGCAAAGTTCTGCTGAATCTCTCCAACGTTACTTATTTTGGGAAAAAGGAGCCCTACATGTTAGAATTGAACGGTTTTATTGACGCCCATAAAGAGGAGGTTTTGGATTATGTCGATAAAGTGACGCAGAAAAAATTAGATTTTCTACCCAAAACTTTGAAATTAAGCAGCGCTGTAGCTAGGCCCAAGTTGGTAATGAATGAGGGTGTTTTAACTGAACTACCAACCAATCCATATCTCATCGATAGATATTTGCGGGAAACGGAGCTATTTACCGTACTAGCGAGGGTTGCAACTAACAGAGATGGTGATCCAAAAATATTACAAAGTGTTAGCATCGAACAGATAACTAAGAATGTGGCGCATTTGGAAGTTTCGCCACAAAAAGTTGCAGTGGATATAGGTGAATTGGAATTTGAAAAGGTTTCAAATAACAATACTGAAGTATTTGGTAATGACCTGATGAAATACTTGGAGAAGGAGAAAAGTACCACCCCCGAGCACGATGAATTTATTCGGTCAAGGCCTGAAGATGAATCTTACAGAATGAAGGAATTGGAACAAGAGTCTATACTTTTACTTCATAGGAGTGAGCATCTTAAGCAAGTTTTTTCTGATTACGAAGTACCAATGGAAGAAGTAGATCAAAAAATAAATTACGCTAAATTTGTTGCCCAGAATGCATATTACACTAAAGAGAACAAGATCTTCGTCGATAAGAATATTAACCTTGATGGAAATAGTGGCGTTAATAGATTATTTGATCCTTCCACGGGAAGATCTGCTCTGCTTGAACGTCTCATTCCGATTGAAGGCATTGAACTGGTCGAAAGATCAAGTTTAACTTCATCTTATGATAATGCACCGGTCAAATTAAGGGGATTTTCCAGGCTCACATCTAAAAAAGTACGTAGGAACTCGAGCAGAGTTTCAGAAGAGTCAAAGACCCCAGAAGTTCCTGGCATTATAAAGAGATGGTTTAAAAGAACTAAATAGTATAGAGGTCAAAGCATGTACAGGTGAACATGTGCGACTTTCTATTTGTGTAATATATTTTGATGTTTTTCTTTTATTGGATCTATAAACCGAAAGAGTACCTATATATGAAGTGAATTCAGTCCTTTCCGTAGCTCATCTGATAAAAGCTCTTCTCCATCGTGTAGCTGTGGATGTATATTGTTTGATACCCTAGTGGAATTAGATGATGGTTTAGCTCGTTGACCTGTGAAGTTTTCAGTGCTCCAAAGCTGATTATTGAGGTAAGATGATAGCTCTTTTGTAGCATTATTGAAAGCATCCGCCTGTCCGAATGACATTAAGCTTTGAGTATCAAAATCCTGAGAATTAGGAAACTCGATTGCCTCTGCGGCTAAATTAAATGGAGATTTTTCCTCCTTTTGAGTTCTGTTGGGACGGTTGCGGGTTAATTGAACAGTGCATAATTGTAGATTATTCAATGACCCCTCGACTAAGCAACCTTTCTCCCGGAAATGAATTAAGAGATTATTCCAGATAATATTTCTTGACAAAGCACTTGGATTGCCTAGGATTACCAAACCATATTTTGCACGCGTTAAACCGACATTCAAACGACGTGGATCACTTAGAAAACCAATAACTTGTTGTTCATTGGCACGAACACAGGAAAGGATTATGTAATCCTTTTCACGGCCTTGAAATGCGTCTACCGATGCAACTTCGACATTTATATAGAGTTCTTTATCCAATGAACCGTTCATTTGCATGTATTGTAAAATAAAGGCACGTTGGCCTTCATAAGGCGTAATGACACCAATCTGTTCTGGTTTCACGCCATCTTTGAAGAGTCTCGTTATCACTCTTTCACAATTCATGGCTTCGATTCTATTCAAATAGGATGTGCCCTTTGCCGAAATTTCTTCTCTACCGTAATTTGCCCAAAACATCATTGGAACATCGTGAATAGGCCATGGGAATGAGCTATTTTTAACAGTACGTTGTTCAATAGTAACACCGTTTTGCAAACTACCTTCGTAAAACATATTACTTGGCAACTCACTTAGATGTGGATTCATACGGTACTGAACCTCTAAACGAATGGGTACATGGCCCAAGGATATTAGCCTTTCAAATAATGACTGGCTCAAGCCAGCATCACCAGCTTTGCGCTCCAGGATAACAGGACCCAATTGTTGGTGATCACCCACTAATATTATTTGTTTTGCACCCTTGACGATCGGAATTAGACATTCGGGTTCAGAAGCCTGTGTACTTTCATCAATGAGAACAGTGCTAAATTTTGTATCCAATCTCCGGTCACCAGCACCAACACAGGTACAGCAAACAACATCGGCTTTCTTCAAAATTTCAGATTCAGTCTGCTTGACGAGTTTAACAAATCTTTTCGTGTCCCTTGCAGATAACTCCCCTACGTCTTCCTTTAATTTTAATAGTTTTTTTAACTCGCCTTTTGACGATCTTGCGACCAAATTATGTAATGCAATGTCAGATACAGAGCTCTCAACATCTTCTCTACTCTTTGCAGTAACTCTGACAACTTTGAGACCAAGATCACGTAACTTTGTGGCTAGGTGATCAACGGCAACATTCGATGGTGCACAGACAAGGATACGATCCTTATGAAGCTTTGATAAATGATAAACGATCGTTGCCGAAGTCACAGTTTTTCCGGTACCAGGAGGCCCCTGGATTAGCGACAATGGTCTTTGAAGAACATTTTCAACAGCATACGATTGGGATGCATTTAGTTGAGCAAACATTGGTATCGAAAATTCCTTTGGCAATTGTACGTTGAAATTAATATCAACTATTTCGTGACCTAGAATTTTGTAATATAGAAATCCGGATACCGATTTT
Source organism: Zygotorulaspora danielsina (assembly GCA_030572985.1). NCBI lineage: Eukaryota > Fungi > Ascomycota > Saccharomycetes > Saccharomycetales > Saccharomycetaceae > Zygotorulaspora > Zygotorulaspora danielsina. The sequence continues at coordinate 88,042 of JAJMCL010000016.1, forward strand.
TTGTCGACCGCGAATTTCTTCAAAGCGTCTTGCATTCTGTTGTATGAGGTTCCCTTCCAAATAAACTCTGCTGTAAATCCGGTGCCTAGATGAATTGGTGGAGCCGACTTGCTTGGTTTTAATTCAAGTGTAAACTCATCTTGGAAGCTGTTTGGTAAGCGAACAATGTAACCTCTGCCTTCCCACTCAGGATGCTGAACACCAGAGTATCTAAGGATCATTTCATCGCCCACCGCGACCTTGAGCTCATTGGATTCAAAAGTTGACAATGCAAAAGATGCTAAACGCCTGTTATTCAAGGCTAGTGACCAGCTGACAGAAATATGCTCCAAAGCTTGCGATTCCTTCAACTGTTGATCATAGTCCGCTTCGAGCTTGATCAAAGGACCATATGTCCTCTGATATTCATATGCGTCCTGGTACTTCAAAAGAGTTGGAGGGATCTCCTCGTGTTCTTCGGAGATTTCAATATCATTTAAGGTTGCATTCTTATTTGATTTCCATTTCGCCTCTAATTTGGACATTTGCGATGGTGTTATTAGCCTGGCCCTTAGTTTATCATCGTTTGAGGGTTCCTCTGCGACCCAATTCAATAACTGTCTGTCCTCGATCAAAGGTTGCCACTGATCGGTATCCCAGTTGGCATTTTTCGTCTGAGCACAAGGTATACGACACAATAAAACAACAACGGCCTCACTCTTTGCCGAAACGAAACCGAGCAAGAACACATTTTTACAACCACAGTTGTAGCATTCCAGAACGGTGTCGCCCAGGTCAGAATCCGGATGCAACGAAACGACGTTGTGATGTGACAACACCAAATGGTTCACAATGTGGGAGCTGGAGCAACCATGCTTTGAATTACAGAACCATTTATGGCAAGTGAAACATCTGACGACACAAGTTGGGGAGTCGACGCCGCAGTAGGCGCAAGCGTGTTCCGCCGTGACTAGACTGTTCTCCATATTGAGCTGTTGGTCCACGTCGTTCATCATTTCGGCGATCTCGTCCTCATATTCGATCAACTCAGAATCTGCGTCGCTGCCTTGATACATTACGACAGTGTGGGGAGCGTCTAGGTAGATTGCCCTCTTGTGTGTGTGTGAGTGTGTGCGCGCGTTGATCGCAGTAGCCAGGCAGCAAGTATTTAAAGCTGTCACAGGCGTTTTGGCAAATGGGTGAATAAATTTTCGATGCGCCGTATTGAGAGATAATAATACCAAGACTTTATTAGATAGTGAATTATAGAATTAAATAGATTTACGCCCAAAAGATAAGGTGAGCGTCGGAGCTGAAGATGCAATGCAATGTAATGTGGTGTAATGTAATGTTGATAGTCGGGGGAGAGTGTTTGAGCTGGGGCCGCTCATTGCGAGAACGACTTGGCTAACGACATCTCGATAAACGATTTTTTCCTGCAGTCAGAATGTGCATTTGAGAAGGAAGATGACTGGCTTGAAAACGGCGAAGAGACGATGGAGGAGGGGGCAGTCGAGGTGATCGAGCAGATCCTGTTTTTGCCTTTGTCTGTGTCTGTGTCCGCGTCTGCGTCTGCGTCTGTGTCCTGGTTCTTGCCCTTGCCCTTGCACTTGAAGTCCACCGTGGACAAGGCGTCCAGCGCAGACGAAACGTATTTTTCCAGCCCGTACAGGTGTGTTGGGATGCAAGCACACGACGACCTGGTGCGCTGACCGGACGGATGTTGTGGCGACTGTAGCGCGACGTGCTGTGGCGAGTGTTGCGGAGACTGCGCAGCAAAATCCGTCTGTTGCCCCTCCTCTATCGACATGGTAGCCGGCGTTACCGCATCCAGCGCCGACTGCCGCGATATCTGACGTATCAACGTAGCGCTGTTGGCTCTTTTCCTCGTGGGCCTTGGAACGGGCATGGTAGGTGACGACTGGTGGCGCACCAGCGGGTTGACGGCGTAGCCGCGGCTGTTGCCGCGGCTGTTAAGCCGTGCATCGTCGTCCTCGAGAGGGTCGTGTTCGTCGTTGTCCTCGTTGTCCTCGTCGTTGTCGTCGGCAGAGTCGCCCAGCTCGCTTCTGTCGTAGCACCGGTCGTCTTCGTGGTCGCAGCCATCGCAACACGGATCCTGCACGGCTCTTTCAAATATGTTCAACGAAAACATCTCATTGTCGCAGTTCTTGCTCATGGTGATGGTAAACTGTTTTCGGTTGCAGACAGGAAAGACTCCAATACACACATCAAAGAAGACTATGTGCTTGGACAAATATCTATGTGTATATATATGTGTATGTATATGCGTATGCGTGTATGCCCGATGCGAGCAGGATTGTGAGAGCACATGCCCCCTCCCTGTCGAAAGAGTCGATGGGGATGCATAATATCAAAATTTGGGACAAAGTTCACGTTGCGTCGAATCTCACGGGTTTTTTTTTCTTCTCTCTTGAATTTCTTCTAGTAATCGCCCCACGATAAACTTGCAGTAGCCGACGACGATACGCGAAAGGACGTTGTTCTGAAAATGCACCGAACGCTCGGAGAGCAACTATTTTTGCGGGTGACAGTGCGCCCAGACACGGCGGCAGTTTCGGGAGAAACTGCCGGCCACGTCCGTCTTCTGCGCAGGGGCCTAGGCGAGGACGGCCTAGACCGCCCCGGGGGCCAGAGCTGACGAGCCGCGCAGAAACCGCCGCAGATCCGCCGAGCCTCAGAAATCCGGGGACACCGCCGAACACATGACCACCACGGCCCGCTCTAGCTCCCGCTCTAGCTCCCGCCATCCTCGCCACGTCTTGTCCTGTTTCGGCACGTATACGGAACACCTCGCGGACTGCTGCTCGCAGCAACCAGATCGCAATGAGCCGTAGCAACTTCCCGCTGCCGACAGCAACGGCTCCCCTCCCGAACCCCCTACGCTAAAAGAAGAAAATATTAAGTTAATCTATTTATCCACGCCATTTTCCAGCCATTGGACATAATCGGCGAACACCTTGGCGAATATCGGATCTGTTTCGAGCGACAAGATCGAGTGTCTGGCGCCCGCGTACAGCTTCAGCGTCTTGTCGGTACTAGGACAAATGTTCTCCACAAAGTACTTCGAAGCAGCAGGATCGTTGATCGTGTCTCCCTCTCCGTGCATCACCAGCACCGGCTTGTCCTTGACAAAGTTGGCGCTGATGCTGCCGTCGCGGTCGCGATACAGCGACTCGCCTCTCTTCAAAAAGTCGTAGATCTGTCTGAACGTGCCGATCAGCGGCGTGCTCAGCGGCTTGTCGTTCTTGAGGAAGTTCTGGTAGTTCTTGTCGCTCGTGATGCCGTCGAGGTCAAGTCCGGTGTCGATCTGGAACCCTGGCAGACACTTGGCCAGCAGTGGCGACAGCAGCAAGGTGAGCCAGCTGGGTTTCGAGTGCGGATGTAACAGAATTAGGGGTCCCGAGCAGCTGTATCTGGCGACCCTGTCGCGGAACGCCCCGTGCACCGCGTACTGCAGCACAATGCCGCCGCCCATGGAGTGTCCGAAGAGAATAAGGGGTACCGCGTCTTTCTCGCACTGCTGCAGGTTCTTTTCGACAAAGTGATCCAGGTCCTTGAAGGTGTGATGCTCGTCGGTGCGGCCTCTTAGCTTGCCCGGCGAGGTCCGGCCAGCGCCCCGCTGGTCGAATGCAAACGACTCGTAGCCGTGCTGCGCCAGACCGTCCATCAAACGGTGCTGGATGCCGGTGTGCTCGCAGAATCCATGCACAACAAGCACGCGACCCTTGACCGTGTCGGCGCTGCTGGGCCAGTGTATGTAGGCGAACTTGGCTCCGTCGAACTGCTCGTACTGGATGTCCGGGACCGTGGTCACGCAGTGGTACGGGTAACTCATGTTGGGGTGGTCCTGTGTTGTGTTGTCTTGTCTTGTCTTGTCCAGTCTTGTCTTGTCCAGTCTTGCCCTGCGCTTGCTTGTGGCATGCGACGCGTGCAGCCCGGCTAGATATACTGCGACCCCAGCGACAAACACACCCTCTGCCGTGCACAGCGACAACCACGCCGGTCATTTTCTCTTCACGGTGACACCTAGCGGATTCTTCTTTTTCTTAGGCTTGGCGACCCTCGCCGCAGCAGTTCTGCCGAGGGTGGCTGTCAAGGATGGAGCTGGCTCGCGCTGCAGCGACTGACGCGCGGCAAACGCCCGCTCGGCCAGCTCGTCGAGATCGCCGTCGTCGTCGACGTCATTGTCGTCGCGCTGCAGCCTCGACTCGTGGTGTCGGCGCAGGCTGCCTCTCCGTTTGATCTCTTCCAGCTCTTGGTCGGCTTCCCGTTGTTTCTCGAGCTTCAGCAGTCTGCCCTCCAGCACCTCCATTCTGTCGTCTGCATCGCCGCCCACTTCTGCCCTTTTCTGTTCCTCGACCAGCCTTTCCACAGCCTCCTGCACGTTTTCTAGCTTGCCTCCTTCGCCACCGCTCTTGGCCGGCTCGTAGTTTCGCTTACCACCGGTCTCCACGACGTAATCTGCACTCTTGGGATCCGTCCTGAAACAGATCATGTTGTTGCAACGCGGACATTTTATGGAAAACCGGTACACCTTGATCGTGTCCAGGTACTTTTCCTTGAGCGCCTCCTTCTTGCCGTTGAATTTGCGACTCTTCGCGATGTACTCCGAACATTTCAGACACCGCATGCTGAACGGCGTCATCAGTCGTATGGTAATCGCGTCTCTGTTCTTGGTCTTGAGCGCCTTGGAGGCCTTGTGCAAAGCATGTTCAGCCTCCAACGGGTTGTAGTCCGGCGGATAGTACTTGTTGATGGATTTCCTCTCAGACATCGCTGCGTTGTTACGCCCCAGTCAACGCTATTGCCGCTTCGCAGTGTCGGGCCTCTCTCTCTTGAATCTGGCTTCTGGCGCTGTGTGTCAAACCAAGGTGAAAAGGGCAGAGGCAGCGACAGCGACGCATGCCGTGTCGCGTCGTGTCGTGTCGTTTCGTTTCGTGGGAAGTGATCTGGATCTAAGGCGGCCGCGCATCTTCGGAAGTTACAAGGAAATAACCGGAAGTAGCGCTCGGGTGGCCACCACCTGATCTCGGAATGGCTGTGCCCCTATCTCCTGCCATGCATCGCTCTCTGGATGCAGGGGCGAGATGAGAACGTAGCTTCTCCTTTTGCGGCCAAGCCCAGAAGGTCTGCCGGTCCCGCCGTCGTAGGTGAGGCGATATGAATCATATCTTTTTTAAGGTTTCGCATGCTTGGTCCTGCAGACACAGGCTGAAGAGATACTTTATTGTACTTAAACAAACTATTTTACTGATGACCAGATAGATACACGGGTTATCTAGCTTTTTTGGAGGGAACAGGGATCTGTCTTTTGCTGATCAGCTACACCCGGCTGCCGAAACAACGAAAAAAAAAACAAAAAAAAAAAAAAAGGGTGTCTCGTAAATGATGGCCGGCACACAATCGAATCGAAAGAGTTCACCGGGCGCCGACGAGCAGGCCGATGGGGCTGTTGCTCCAAAAAGGCCGTCTCAAGGCATGGCTAGTTCAGAGACCGATGGTATAGTGAGGAAGCGCCGACGGAAGGCTATAAAGTCGTGTGCGTTCTGCCGCAAAAGAAAGCTTCGATGCGACCAAAAGAAGCCAATCTGCTCGACTTGCATCGGTAGAGGGTTCACGGATTGTGTCTATAGCTCAGGTTTTGAATACGAGCCCGAAAACGAGCCCGAAGTGGTGCGCGCGCGCGCTGAATTGGACGCTAAACTGGCCGAAATTGCAGCTGGCAACATGTTGGACAACCCAACGACGAGGTCGAGCCTGCTGCAAAAGCTGGACGAGCTGCAAAAGCAGCTGGAAGAAAACGGAACCATTGAAGCGGACGACGGTGTCGGCCCGGACAGCGTCCCCTCTAACGGATATGCGTCGAACGTGGATCGCGCTCCAAGCGCCGATGCTGAAAAGTCTACCAAGAGCTCCATGAAAAGGCCGACTGTGCATCGTCAAAGTGCGATTCTTAATACCACAACAAACTATATATCTCTGGGTCACGCGGATTCTACCACCTGCACTAGCGGGAACATCATGCGGGACTATTTCACCCTTCAATGCAAGGGAACCGGAAGACGAATAATGTATGGCCCGACCTCTACAAGGATTTTCCTTGCAAAGGGACAATGGGGACTGTTGGAAAAATTTCGTCAGGTGTGGGTTAAGGTCAAGGCCGCCAGAGTCAAATGGAAAAATGATTCGCATTTTACAATGTTAAGGGAGATGACGGCTGTGGAAGAACCGTTTGATAGTTTTGAAGACTCCGCTGGAGGTACTTCTTTCAATTTGAAAAATGCAGTATGCTCAGTTTTGCCAACATACGAGGAAATTCAGGCCAAGATCAACTTTTTTTTTTCAAATAATGTTCTGTTTCAAATTAGCGACATACTAGATGAATCCAAGGTCCAGAGGGACTTTGTAGCAGGTTTCATACCGGGGGGGCCATCTCCACTTTTGAATGGTAGGCGACCGATCATCGACATCGTACCATCGGCCAAAAAAAACTATTACAGGATCGGAGTTATCTCGATGATTCTCGCCATAACTCACTACCAGTTAGATTTGCCAATGGAGCTCGAAAAATTCTTTATATATTTGTCAGGGTTGACTACTGCTAAGACTTTATTCATTGAGAGACCTCAAGTCGCAGTTCTAAGGTATCATTACAGGCTGAGATTTGGCTTTAGTGGTGGTGACGGCTCACATGCGATGTTACTTGTGGATGAATCAATCAGCACAGCGACATATTTGGGATTGAACCATAATATCAACCTGCTTTACAAAGACCAAGAATATGTTGTTGGAAAATTGAAAAGTTTGGAAAATTTATGGTTGTGGATTTTATTTGCAGATTGTGAAATTGCCATCCAAATAGGAAGACCTTCAAGGGTGCACGATGACGAGATTAACGATCCTGATTTTTTGAATGATAATTCACAGACATTTTATGGGCTTTTAAAACGGTTTTTGGTCATGGTGCGTGGGATGATATCAGAACTCTATAATCAAAAAAAGACTCCAAAATTAACCATTTTTTGTGAGACTTTGATCCAGTTTGTTGAAACAGAATTTCCCCCATTATGTGAATTTACTGGCGTTCGTCCCATCACTTATGTAGACATGCGAAAAACAAGGATTCTTTCGCAATCTCTCTCGTTGTTGATAATATTTTATTGTTTGAGATATTCGGCTTGCAAAGAATTGGGAATCGGTCTAAAGAATGGAGTTATCAAATCAACCCTGATTGCATTTTCGTTGTACGTTAATATTACGTTATATGCTTTTGAATTGGATAAGAAAGAATTTCCTGAACAGCTTGGGCCGGAATTCAAATATCTCACCCCTTACCTGTCTCAATCGGTTGATATTCTTCACGGGTTAGCGATAAGATCGATAATCGTATTCTATTCAATAGCTTATAACTCCTTGACACTTTTTGAAAGTGGATTATTATGCGTTATGAAACAGAAACAAACGACTCAGTGCGATTTAAACAGCTTAAGGGTACAGGACCAGACTTTCATTTCATTTTTGACATATTTTAGGCATTTCCTACAGACATTTGATACACTAATGGGCCCCGTTAATTATCAGTTTACATCAGTTGCAAGAAAAAATAGTGTTTTCGTCATTGGAACTGCATTTGAGAGAGTATGCAGAACAGTAATTGAGAAGGTCATGGAATGCAGATCAAATGCCGAAAATAACTGGATCACTGAATCCCAGAATCAACTGCCAAATTTGGGTGTGCCAAAAGTTGAATCAACATTAAAACAATCGTCTAGTCTTCAAGACGATATCACGCTAAATTTGGATAATTTGGATGCCACTAAAACAGAGGATATACCTAACTTTTGCGTGGAGGGCGAGCAAGGAAATATCATCTCACAATCAGAACAAGAGGAGATAGCTCAGACGATATCAGATGAATTTTGGCAAAATTATAATATCAGTTGGCAGGAAATTTTAGACAATGCGGAATGCGATAATTTTTTAGAAGACCTAATGATGTAAGGCGCATTGCTCTCAACTTGTACATAATCATAAAAGAGATACTTAATCAATAATTGTAAATAGGACTAAGTCTCAGAAGTTCTTATTTTTTAGAGTTGAAACCCCCTTTTCCCAAGTCATATGTTCAAAAAACTGAGGTAGGAGGTTCTTAACATTTTACAATTAGTTGTCAAAAATATACATTTTCAATGCTATGTCTTGTAGTTAATTTATAATTAAAGGAACATCTAAACATGATCTGACGGAATCATATTTTGATATAAATCATCATTAAAAACAATCAAGAGTTCATATACTGATAAAAAGTTTTGAAGGCTTTTAAAAATGTTGCTGAGGATACAGTTTGCTTGGCAGAGCAGCGCGCTTAATATTTAATAGGTTTTCGAAAATTTAACGTGATTATTGTAAAAATCAAGAGATGACAGAAAGACCGGCTGTATGACACTACCATGTGTAATGTAACCAGTTGCCACAATGACCGTCAAGAAAGCAAAATTGGCGATGAACTTGCCGAGCTATGCCATATGTTTCCTGACAAGAGTGAACTAGAAATCTGCAAAGCCTACAAAAACTGCAATAATAATCTAGAAACTACATGCGAAGTTCTACTCAGTGGGGTTGAAGAAATCATGCAGGAACCGACCTTGCCTAATGAACGAGACAGCCTCGATCAGAAACTTACACCACTGGACGAATTAGTTTTCATGTTTCCTAACATTGACAGAGAATCAATCCAGCTTGCCTACCGTTCGAACAACAAATCATTAAATGATACCGTTTCTGATCTCCTAAATTTTGAAATCTTGGCGGTTGAAGAAGGCCATGAACAGGAAGAACTGGAACGACAAATCAGGAAGAGATTTGGAATGCGTGAGGCTCATAAAAACGACTGGGCAGTGACTTCAGATCGCGTGGAGATTATTCAGAACTACACTAATGCAAATGAGGCCGTCGCGATGAAAGCATATTATGATTCTTCTTTGAGTGCTGTTAAAGCTATAATCAAGATAATATGGACTACTGAGCGCCAAATTCAGAATAACGCTAAGCCCTCATCAAAGCGTCCTTTCAGCGGAGGAAAAGTGCAGTCAGTAAATGGGTTTGCATACTCCAAAAGGAATGCATTTGAGGCACTTGAATATGATAGCAAGGATACGGGAAAACATTCTTCCTTTGAAAAAGTGTCATATGTGTATAACTCGGATAATCAGGAAGCAAAAGGGCTCAATGATATGTTACAGGCTAACACGGTCTTTAAGTGCATCGACAAGAATTTTCTGAAAAAAGCTCTTGAGTTTTACAACGGGGACGTGCGGAGAACAACCTCCTTAGCTCTATTCCTTATCGAGTCGAATGCATCCAAATATACATATCATGAGTCAAACAATTTACTCGAACCTGTCGAAGACAAAGACTTTACGAAAACTAGAAACTCAAGGCGAGTTCAAAAGAGCCCTATGGTAAACACAAATAGTCCACTTAATCCTAACGATTTCCGAATCAGTGAGCACTATGAATTAGGATGCCAAATGATTGATAAGCTCTTCATTTCTTCAAGGTTAGACTTTCACGGGTTTGTACCCGATGATGCCATTCGAGTTTTACAGGTCTGTCTCAAGAAATGGTGGGAACAAGAAGTATTGGAAAGAGAGCTCAACGGCAAGAAGCTGTCAGTAACTACTGCTTACAATGTGAAGCCATTGGAGATTGTTACAGGACGAGGGATTCATAGTGTTGGTGGCATCTCCGTTCTGAAGAAGAAAGTGAAGATGTTTTTAGATGCTCAAAATTACGTTTTCTGGGAAGAACCCTCATATTTTATTGTCAACGGAAGGAAAACTCCTAGATAACACCACATTTCATGATTAATATTCAGATTAGTACAGTAAATCTTCTCAAACTGTTACAATGAAAAAGAGAAATTGTTCGTCCCACTGGCCAAGTAAGTATCTCTCCCTATATGTACTGGAGTTATTTTGGGCGTTCTTTCAAATGCTGTACTACACATTTAAGATTTATCTGATCTGTTTGAGAGTTTTCTTCTTTTCTTGCGAAATAGCTGTCTCTAAAGAAGTTCGATACAAAACTCATTTGATGCTTGCTCGAACGGTCTGCCCATAGATGTTATGTTTGCACTAATTAAGAGCGTAAAAACATGCACATTCAATGTCCAATTACTGACTGCATTCAGAAAAGTTGCATCTGCATCGATTTGCGACGAACTGCACAACGCGTCTCAAGCTCCAAGTTGAGATTCTGTTAGACCAGCGCTTGGTGCTGCATATTACCTCTCGGAGGAAATACTTTTTGCGAAGCCGAAACTCTACACACTGTTTACCTCATTTATTTAGTGAAGTTAAAGCTAATTATTTGTAGCATGAAATGGCAAGGTTTCTTAAAACTTTATAGCCCGCTTCACCGCCGAAACTATCATGAAAGTATCTTACTTTAATGGCGGTAACATTATATGCTATAATCACGACTATAAATGATGATAAATTTTGATTATTAAAAAGTAGTGTATACTGGATTTTTACCCAAAGTATTGAAAAAAATGGCTCGGTTGCAACAGTCGTTTATACATTCCAATAATTGGTTAATTATTGAAGTTCGAGGCGCTTCAGCAAACGCGTGCAGATAGGCCGCTTTTGACATGTAAATAGATATAACAAATTTATAGCCAAATAGAAAATAGTCGGAATGAGGGAGTAATTTGCTTGCAGAGCTCGAGTCACCGGCTAAGTTCAAGATGGATTACATGCTGCTTGGCGTTCAGTCACGTAAGACTGGGTTGAATGCAAAAGAGAATATCAAGAGAGATGAGTACAGTATGGAAAATATTGATGATTTCTTCAAAGATGATGATACTAGCCTGACAAGTTCTAGAGACAAAACGAGGAGGTCGTCTTTGCTCTCTTCGTTATCTAAAAAAAACATATTGCCCACTGCTGAATATCAATCTCCCGTTAATAGAGGATTCAAAAGTGCCGGTTTTGCATCGTCAAGGCGTTCTACGGAACAGTTTCTTGGCCATGGTTCTCCCTCGGTCCAGAATGGTCTTGGCATCATTGAGGAAAATGTTTTACCGCCAGATGCTTTTGAATCAGAAAACTCCTACGAGAAGAATGTCAACTACTCGAAAGCCCTGCCAGATAATAGGCTTGATGTAACCATCGACAGAGGTTCTATCAAATTAACTCCAGAGAAAAAATCCGATAATGTTATTTATAATGACGTCCCAGATCTAATTGATGATGACGAGGACGATACGCGAGATTTTACTCCCCTTAATACCTCTGAAAATGCCCTTCTGGAAGATGAGTTAGACGATGATTATGTTGCTGAAAGCGAAGAAGATAGAGATTATGTCGAAGGTGAATCACTACTCAATGAAGAAGAAACTAATTATGGTGATGATGATGATGATGATGACGACAATGAGGAAGAGGAAGATAAAGATGATAGCGATGATGATGATAATAGTGATTATGGCTCGATTGATATTGCTCGAAGGAAAAGCACAACGAAAACATCTCCAAATCGTCAAATGCATATATATGGGGGAGCCGAATTTCCTACAGAAGTTTATGATTCCGATGAAGAATACATTCAGAAACAAGCTCAAGAACTGATCGATATAGAGCCTGCCGACAGATCGAATGGATTGAGGCGATCTAGCAGAGTCAAAGTCGCTCCTTTGGAATACTGGAGAAACGAGAGGGTCGTCTACAAGAGGAAATCAAGCAAGCCGGTTCTCGACATAGATAAAATTGTTACTTACGATCACAATGACGATGAGGAAGAGGAAGACGAAATGAGAAAAGGAAGGAAGAAGAAGAAGTCGTCAGTGAGAACTAGACCATATAACTACATTCCCACAGGTAAACCCAGGGGGAGGCCGAGAAAGAATAGACCAGATTCGATGAACTCTTTCAACCCTAACATTGAATTGCTGGATGATATCAATTTTGGGAAGGTGCAAAATGCTGAATGGCTCAAACATGGTATTTTAGAAGCGAATGTAAACATTTCAGCCGACAGAACCTCAAACGAAATCGTAGCCTTTGCCCCAAATCTGGCTCAGTCGGAACAGATAAAAGAAACGGACGATGAAAGTTTCTCGTTGGAGGTTATGTTTGACAAACATAAGGAGCACTTCGCAAGTGGGATGCTCAAGTTACCAGTTAGAGGGAAGAAGAAATTGAGCAATTCTTTTCGCACGTTTATCACATTCTACATCATTCAAGGTGTTGTTGAAATTACATTAGCGGCAAATGTATTCCTTAGTACCGAGGGCTCATCTTTCCAGATACCAGCATTCAATGAATATGGCTTCGAAAATAGGGGAAATAATGAATTGAAGATGTTTTTTGTACAAGTAACATTACGAGAGCCAGAGGATAGGACAACAAATGAAAATGAAAAGGAAGTCACAAATACCGAAGTACTAGACACAGGTATATCTGAGAACGAAGGTTCTTTGAGTAGCATGAGCATGTCAGAGATTTAAAGTTATAAATAATGTATAAATAATATTCATTGTAAAATTACCAATAATCTCGTAGTTCAGCATTTGCTTCGAACAGCGTTATATATTACAACTATGCAATTCAAGAGAATATTAACTTCAACCACATATGTCCCTTATACGTCTGATTTCCTTCAGAAATGATAGATTTGGAACTCTCACGTATCATCTTCGTCATCGTCCATTTTTTCTGCGATTTTCTTCATTCGAGCTAGTTTAACTAGTGGCGCGAGCGAATCATTATTATCAGCATATTCGCTAACGAATGGATCATGCAAAAGTTCGGTAGCACTTGCTCTCTTTTCTGGGTCAACATTGAGACACCAAGAGAGAAACTTCCTCAACTCCTGGCTGAGATTATCTGGCTCTTTTAATTGAGGTGTTCCGTTAGTTGCTATCAAATACAGGGCCCTAAGAGGGGTTTCATTTAAATACGGAGGCTCTCCCTCAATCATTTCTATTATCATAATTCCCAAAGACCATATATCAACTTTTGGGCCGTATTCTTTTCTTGAAACGACTTCCGGAGCCATCCAATATGGTGTTCCAACCATTGTTGTCCTTTTAAGATTCACTTCATTTATTTGAGCACAAAATCCAAAATCTGTTAACTTTATCTCGCCGTTCATAGACAGTAGAATATTGTCTGACTTTATATCGCGATGAATAACGCCCTTGGAATGCAGGAACTTAAGGCCAGCTAATGTTTCGCGACAAACCGCCCCAATTTGTCCCTCTGTTAGAATACAATGGGTCACAACATCGGTCAACGATCCACCCTCCATGTATTCCATCACTACCCATAAATCTCCTTTGAGAAGATATGAATCAATGAAATTTACAATATTTTTATGCTTACTCCCTTTCATGACTAAAATTTCATTAATTATTAGTTCCTTCTTAGGTTGTTTCTCCAAGTTCATTTGCTTTATGGCTACAGAAGCGTTTGTTCCAACTTCATAGGCAGTGTAAACACCACCAGAAGCACCCTGACCAATTTTGTTCAAATTTAGATACATTTTACTTGGATCTCCATCTGTACATATTTGAGAGAGCTTAGCATAGAGCTGCTTCGTTCTTCTTTCTCTTTCTTCTGCTTTCTTTTCAGCAAGTGCTGCATTAGCCTTTCTAGAGGCCTCTCGAGAGAGTTCCTTGGAATCACCATCAGAAACACCATTCTTTGCATCTTGCAAGTCATCTTTGACCTCTCTAATTTCTTGTTGTCTCTCTGTTTGCGGTATTGGCGGAAGTGGCTGCTCTTCTCTCTTCACGCTAGCTTTACGAGAAGCCAGAGAGACTGAAGAGATGCTACCATTTTTATGAACTGCCGGTGAGGACATAACTTTCGATGACTGTAATAATGGAGACGCCGATGTTTTTGCATTTTGTCCTGGTGGCTTAGGAGCTGGTCTACTTGGAATGAACTTCTCATTTGAAGTCTTATCAATGGTTTCAGATGCATTAACAGAGGGTGGTGGGAGTGGAGGAGGACCAGGAGGAGTCCTATAAGCACTAACTTGAGGCGAAAATGTTGAGGTCGATTGATGAATTTTCGGAGTTTGTTTGCCCAAATCTGGCGTAGATGAACCGCTGGAAGAGTCTAACTTATTCACGAAACTACCCGAAGTCGTTCTGAATGAAGGTGTATTGTGGATGCTATAGCCAGAGTTTCCGACATTATAAGTTTTGAAGACTTTGTCTTCCCCACTTGCTTCTGTGACGTCCTGATAGAACTTAACAATATCAACTACAGCCTGCATATTCTGTTGTTGTTCCTTTTTTGATATACCACTTGATGTCAACAATCTTTCCCATTCTTCCGGCAAACCAGTGTATTCACCTGTTTTTGAGTCTATACCAACATGATGTAGATGCTGCGCATTATAAGGAGTTGATATTCTGACTGAATTTGGTGCCTTATTTTTTTCACCCTGGGAATTTCTTTTGATATTTTGAACAAAGGAAGAAAAGACGCCTTTCATTCTGCTACTTCCACTGCTTTTTCTTTTCCCAGGCTCAATTTTGTTTTGAGATTGGAGAACTGGTGAAGATGATGGAGAAGAAATATTTCTCGGGCTTTTGTTTATTGATTTGCTTGTGAATGCCTTAAATGGTGAGCTTTTGGCAACATTGATTTGCGTTGTACCTGTCATTGGCGCTGCAGCGTTCTGATGTGGGATAATTGGCGTTATAACTGGCGGAGTCGAGCTTGCACGTATTCCCTGTTTTGTGTCAAAACTGTTTGTAACGGGCAATATCGTTTTATGATTTACTTTCTCCGAAGATAAGTCGAAAAAATTGTCGTTTGTTGTTGACGCCTCTATCAAAGTCCCGTTTACATGCTGATCAGATTCTGAAGCTCTAATGGTTGAATTCGTCTGATCACCTACTATAGATAATTCTTTAATTCCCGTATACGTGGGCGTTGAGCTGTTGGCCATAATGCTTGCGTTTGGTCTATCATCTGCATCTTCCCCATTATTCATCTCTTCTCCCCTCTTGTTCAGTGCGTGGTACTGTGTTTCATCCTTTGTAGACCCTTCTTTTGTGATTCTTTGGCCATCTGTCTGCCTCAAATTTTGGTTCAAATTTTCGTCTTCTTCATAAGAAGAAATACCACTCAATGCAGAAGAAGAAGAAACTCTGGTGAACTGTATCGGTTCATCTAAAGAAGCAGAAACTGTTTGCTCCACGCTCTCCGTTGGCGAGTTGGTTTGAGATTTCTTCGGGTCCATTGACTTGTACTCAGAAAGATGACTCGCAGAACCGTCAATTGAGTACTCATTTAAAGCCTTGACGTTCAGGGTACCAGGTGCCCTAGGTAGATCGAATTGTTTACATTCACTATCGTTGTCTGAGTTTGAAGTATCCAGTGGCACATCGGTAGCTCCTCTCTTTGTGTGATTAACCTCATCGATATTAAAATCAGGGCGGCCTTCGAATTCGACACCGACTCCATGTTCAGCTAGAACATTTTCTCCAGAGAATTGCATTTCTTTCGTTATGTCTCCCACCTTACTGGTATCATCACCAAGTCGTAATGTGTTGCAATCGGGTTCTCTAGAAATGTCATATTTATCCTTTTCACTCATCATCAACTGAAAGGCTTTTTTCGAGATTTTACTCAGTTTTCGAAGAGGTAAAACTGGCACGAATCCACTAATAATCTATAAATGGATTGCCCTTTATAGAGGATTTTGATCTTGAAGATAATGATTTGGTTTGGCCAACAATGAAATGACTTAAATTGAAAAAAAATAGCAAAATTGGTGGTTGGAAAAAAGTGATTCACAATTTCAGGATAGTACTATGCTCGGAGCCAATTATATCATAAGCTTGTATGCTCGTCTATTCAGTAGGTAACACTTATTTGTCCGCAACGTGGAAGTCGCCTGGTAGTTGCATATTTCTTTGATCTGAAAATGTCTCGTGTGAATATATTCTTCTCTGCCTCCGTCCAATATGCTAAAATTTTCGCATAGAGGACGCCAAGAAGAGGTGCAAAGTACCGTATCTCGAGGTAAGCGTCCAGGCGCTGAATGGATGATGCATGTGCAGAGTTTTAAGAGAGGAATGTGGCTGCATAGATTATCATACTTACCTACTTAGAAAAAAGTTCAAGATAAGAGAAAGGGTCCCATTCCTTCATTCATTGCCTGAATGATCCTAGATCGCATCATGTTTCTATCGCTGTACTTTGGTAATTTGAAGTAGTTGGCACAAGTCATGACGCTGGGCAGGTAAGCATCAGCTGTGAGATCATCTTCGGGATGTTTCAAGACAACTGTGAGTTTCGGTTTAAGACTCTTGAATCCACCAATAGGTAACTTCGGCGAACCTGTCAAAAACTGTAGAAAAAGACGTCTTTCTTGCATGGAAAATGAACTCATGATTGATACTAGCTCATGGATAGAAGGAGAATCGATGGTATAACCATGATCTGCTTTGATGGTTGCATATAAAGTGGAAGACGACCAGTCTTCTTGAAAACTTCCAAAGAGATCAACTAATTCATCTGGATTTAATATCAGTAATGAAGAATATGGAAATACCTTGGAAAAGCCGTCAATAAAATGATCCAACTGTTTCTCTATACCGCTTCCCAAAAAAAATTGAATCACAAGCTCAATATAATCTTGAACGTTTTCAGAAGTCACTTGAATATTTGATCCGTTCTCTAACAAATCAATCTCGTATCCGGGAACGGTGAAATACAAAGTTAGTTGCTCGAGTTCAATTTTTTTGTGCCTACGGTCATAAACAAATTTCAGCGAATTAGCCAGATGTTCATCCACGATAAACAATAGAGATAATTTGTCTTTTAAACCTTCATTGGATTGTATGTTATTCCTGCTTCTGCATCTCCTATGAGTCAACTCGAAGAACACTCTGCTAAAATTGAAGTCCAGTATTCTATTGTCAAGCATAGATCTTGCCACAAATGTTCCTAAATAGCAAAATAGTTCCAAAACTTTTGTGTTATCTTTCTTTGGATTTAGCGGTATGGGGAACAAAGGTATAGTAACGTGTTCAGTATTTTGATAGCTGTATTCATCAAAGCGCCACATCTGCAAATTTTTCCGCGTGAATTCCCTAGAAACGCAAGCATAAAATTCCAGTGTTGGCCCTAAACCTGTCCCTACTTCATCCTGATATTCTATTTCTAAAACACTGGGACTTGAGCCGTATTTATCTAAAATTTTCAACCCACTTAAAAATAACGTATTTCTGGAGATTCGCAACTTATGTCTTGTTATCCTGCCAAGCTTCTGCAAAGAATCATCACTATTTGAATCTTTCAGGTTTCCAGTCTTATTTCTCCAAAGTTGAATTAACCTCCCATAACCAAAAGAGGTGCATTGCAGAAAAAATAGTCGTGTATCAAAAGGAAACAAGAAAGAATACTTCTTTGTTAGCTGCAGTGTCCAATGAGGTAAAATTCCACTGGCAACAACCAACGGCTCTTCTAGTTGCCTTGATAATTTGGCGCTTAATTTTGAATTAATGAAGATATCGCCTGGGAGTTCTCTTATTCTTAAAAAGTTTAATAATGCAAAAATATCTTCAGTCGGCTTCAGTGTTATCTCTTCATTGTCAAGCTCATGATCATATATTGGCGCCAAAGAGTCTGTCCGGGTGAAACCTCTTTTATCAATCATCTTGTATTTAATAATGTGCGGCTCATTCCATAGTGTGTTCAAAGCTTTTCCGGAAGATTTAGACAATCTATATATGGCGAAAAAAATTGTGTCTGTAAGCTTAAGAGTTTCCTGATCGGTAGAAAACTCGAACGTCCAATCGCGGGCCTCTTCTATATCATCATCAGCTGCTGATGCATCAGCTGAGGATAGGTTTGGCATAATTGAGCTCAAAAACTTTGCTTGTGCTATCCTATGCTTCAGGAACTCATTCAGAGTTTTGAAAGATGCAATACAATGAATGGATATTGTTGCAGTTGACAAATTTTGGCCCACGTTAACATTGTCAGAATCACCATCATGAACTAGTTTAATTTTTACCTGCTTCCCCAAAGAGGCGACCCTTTCTTCACTTTTCTGGAGGCCGCATTCAACCACACGGAAAGATTCAAGCCTAGTCAATGCCACCTGTAAAAGAATTACAAGTCTTTTGGCTCCTTCATCACCAAAAACATCTAAAAATGCCCGCCTAGGTATCAAGCTAGAGTCGCAAAATTCGCCGATCATTTTGGAGAGGGTAGACGCCAGACCGGTTGAGATCAATTCAAAGCTAGATATCTCAAATCTCTCCCTGAAGATGCAGTTTTTAATACGAATCCAAATCGCCTGCCATGACTCTTGATTATTTTCCTTCCACTCAATATGGCTTAAATAGTCGACCAAGTTTTCAATGTCCCGTATTTCTTCTATAGCAGCGCCTTCATCTGCTTCAAATGCCGTCAGCAATTCTTTGCTTAGCTCAGATATTTTCCAGTAGACATAGCCTTGGCAAGGTGATCTCAATACCTCAAACTTAATTTTGTTGGGTTTAACTTCTTTAGGTATGTCAATTGAGCTAAATTGCATATCGTATTCATTATCATCATCTTCCTCATCGTCATCATCATCATCTACATCATCATCATCGTCACCTTCTTCTTCGTCGTCAACCGAGACATCCTCACTATCAGGAGAATGTGCTCTGTCATTGCTTGATCCATACACTGGAATAGTTATTTTACCCTCCTCTTTTGATTTTTGAAGCATTTCACTCAACTTTTGAACAAGATTAAAGATTCCTTCCCTTTTAAGTTGCGGTAACACACCAGAAGAAAACCTCGTTACTAAAATATCAAGCAAAGATAAAACACCAACTATCAGAGTACTAGAAACCATAATCTGATCATTATCCTTGTTTAGAAGAAATTCACTCTGTGCTAGTGCTGATCCAGCTAATCCTATAATACTTTCTGATACTGTATTAACCTCAGATAAGTTTATGCAAGTTGTGATTCTTGCCAAAGCAATCAGAACAAGGCAACGAATGTCAAATTCAACAGTGTTCACGTATATTTCGATCAAAAGAGATGAAAGATTAATCAACAGCTTATCAAATTTCAAGTCAGTGGAGATGAAACGCATTTTTTTGGCGCGATCCATGGAAAGAACTTGATCATGTTCAGATGGAAAAATCAACACAATCGTACGAGCAATAGCATGCAACAAAGGTTTAGGGACATAAATCAACGTTTCGTGCAGTACAGCATTTGAATTTTTGCTGTATCCATTAAAACAGCTTGTCAAAATGCTAATGACATCGCACTTTTCAATAAATTCCTTCGAAAGCCTGCCGCTTGAATCTACTAGTACGGATATGATGTCAAAACATCTCAGTTTGCTTTCCAAACTAGTTTCTGAAATCGATACTAAATGACCCAAACGTTGCATAATTTCATTGGAAAAAAGCGACTCTAAAAATGGACGCTTGCGTAAACCTTCACAAATACCATACAAAGCCTTCAACAACTTATCTAAAATAGAGGGGTCTGAACCGTTCATAAATATAGGTTTCAAAATAGGAAACAGCTCTCTGATTATTTCAAAATCCTCCGTTCGTACTTTACAGCATGAATTTGAAACTATGGAGACAGCTTTCCTTTGGGCATGTATCGTAAAAAAATCAAGATACTGCAAACATGATGTCAATGCTCCAGATCTTAGGATATCCTTGCCATGAATTCTCGAGATAAGCTCCAAGGTTTCAAGAACTTGCTCTGCCAAGTCAATATAGCTAATTTCCTGTAACTTACCCTGCAGTTTCGGGATGATGCCTTGATCAACCGCCGTCGAAATACTATCCGGATTTATTTCGAACAGGTTGTAGAGACATCTACAAGAAATAAGCTGCAGTTCAAGTTCTTCATTCAATGCTGAATCTGAAAAAATGTTAACAATCCCCTTCAACAGTTTCTCAGTTGGTAGCATCCTTTCCACAACTAATTGATCCATCATGAGCAGATGTTGAGATAGTTCTCGTAAGCTTTCCATGGCCATATAAGGGTCTTGAGCTGCGT
The DNA here is from genome assembly GCA_030572985.1 of Zygotorulaspora danielsina. NCBI lineage: Eukaryota > Fungi > Ascomycota > Saccharomycetes > Saccharomycetales > Saccharomycetaceae > Zygotorulaspora > Zygotorulaspora danielsina. The sequence continues at coordinate 108,102 of JAJMCL010000016.1, forward strand.
GGGATACGTTCTGGACTAGGCTAGTAAACCTGTCATTTCTTTCACCGCTGTTGCTTCTCCGCACGCCATCGTTTATTAAAGATATTATCTCCGGGAATGCTTCAGCTAGATTTCCGAAACCCTGACGATTTCCAAAAGTAGCACTACCGACATGTCCATTATTATTGTTTCCGCCATTCTGTATGCCTTGCGCTATATTCCCTAAGAGACTCTGTACAGAGAATAGTCTCTCGTTACCTTGAGAATAGAGCGCAGAGCTGCCATCATTTTCAACTTGCTCATGATTGATAGCGATGTTATCCTCATCCATTTCATCATCTGCACGCACTGTAATACCTTGATCCCCTCCCTGATTACTCTCCTCCTCGTCGTAGTAATCGCCACCGGACTGGCTTTCATCGGAATCCTCCTCCCTGTATGTCGCATCAACTTCGTGTTCTTGGTGATAGCTGTATTGATCACTACCATCTACCGAGTTATGGTCCTCCATCCCATAATCGCCGCTGCCAAGAGGGTCGCTGTTTTCAGCACTGCGACTCATAACTATGTGTTACACCTAATACTTCACCGAATTCTTGAGCAAAAAAAGATTAACAGCCTAACAGGTACACTCAAAGACAGTATGAGTGCCTCTGATTGTATTCAGTTCTTAAAAAATGACTTTAAAATGGTCCAGAATATCCACTCTTAGTATTATTTCCAAAAGATGATGACGATGATATTGGTTGACCTTGTCCTTGAACTAACGTCAATTGTGACATTTCCCTTTTTCTTTTACCTAGCTGGAATTTGTCAAAAATTTTCAAACTCATCTCATCTCATCTCATAGTATGAATTTGTAAATAGGCAGTAACATTTGATATACAATATAGAGACCTAATAATTAGCCCTTTTAATTCTCTTAAGATAACTTTGAAATATGCCAAGATCGAAACGTTCGAAGCTAGTGACCCTAGCCAATACCGAGAAGAAGGGAAGAGAGAACAAAGAAAGAATCTTTGATGAAGTCAGAGAAGCACTTGATACTTATAGATACGTATGGGTATTACATTTAAATGATGTCAGGACCCCTGTGTTGCAAGAGATTAGATCCGCATGGGCTGGCTCGAAACTGATTCTGGGAAAGAGAAAAGTTTTGGAAAAGTCATTGGGCAGCAAAAAAGAAGATGAATACAAGGAAAATCTCCATCAATTGACTAAAGAATGCGCCGGTGTCACTGGGTTGTTATTCACAGACGAATCTGTTCAAACGGTAGAAGAGTATTTCAAAATGTATAGCAGGTCAGATTATTCAAGACCAAATTCCAGAGCTCCATTAACGTTTGTGATTCCCGAAGGAATAATTTATTCTCGTGGAGGTCAGATACCACCCGAAGAAGATGTTGCAATGGTTCATTCGTTGGAGCCTACCCTGAGAAACAAATTTCAAATTCCAACAAAAATTAAAGCTGGTAAAATCACAATTGAAACTCCTTTCGTTGTTTGTGAAAAAGGTGATAAGCTTGACGTTCGTAAAACATTGATATTGAAGCAGTTTGGTATTGCAGAATCTCAATTCAAGGTCAAAGTGGCTGCCTACTATGATACTGAATCTTCGGATGTGAAGAAAGTCTCGATTAATATGGAATGAAGAAGTTTCAACAACTAATTCATTTTTTTTGTGATCTGGATTATTTTGTTCTCCCCTGTGGTGTATTTTTCCCTTGTATAATAAGCCTATTTAGTACACACAAGCCGCATAGATAATTTACTATTGAAGTATTTAACAGACGTATTCCCAATATTTTTCTAGTTTGTGCAAGGTCGTAGCTAGGTGGTCTTGACCATCGAATGGCACAAATGATATACCTTTTAGGGAGTGCTTACGTTTTATTCGAAAGGCTGCGTTGAATATTAGGTTACATAATCTCAATTGGCCTCTGTCGATGCAGTCACCTTCGTGATCTGCCCCTTCAATGAGAGTGTCCAACCCGTAAACGACGAAGTTATCGTACTCTATAGCAGCTGAGTTCTCTTCGGCTTCAAATTTCATTAAATACATGAAGAGATACTGCAATCTGGTCAGAAATAAAATATGGATGGCTACTCGGCTTTGTACTACCGCATTAATTGACAATGGCGAAAGCGAATCTATTCTCTTTTCATTTTCGATGTGTGCTCTTGCTTTGTCACCTAGAACAAAGACCAGAGTACGCTTGGCTTCGTCAATAGAAGTACCCAGGGTCAATAAAGTAGCTAAAACCTGATCGATGGGCATTCAAGATGAATAAATATGTTCCTTTGTCATTATAATTTTAATTTGAATATATGTAGCACTTTTATGCTAAGCGGGTCTTCACGCGTAAATAGGCTGAGACAGATGCAAAGTAGTATCGCCTTAAATGGGTGTGAAATGCACCTGGCACATTTCATTACAAATTATTCAACATGGTTACGGTAATCTTGGCTGCGGCCAGCAGCAGAATTCTCGAATTGTTTCACTGATTGTATCTAATGCGAATAATGCATTGGACGTACGATTAAACATCTGGATTGATTAGTTACGCCTTGATCTCGAGCATCACCCTCTCTGATATGCCTAATTGAGACGAAAGTGGTCACACGTTTTATTAAGTTAAAGAAACATGTACCGTAGTATACTGCTAAGTCAGTCATCGAGCCCTGATGCGGGGAACTGGTCCTTGAAGTTATTTTATGAGGTCATTACCTTTTATGATGATAACTAATGCCACGTAATACTAGCCAATTTCATGTCCAGTTATAAACATAAAGGAATGGCTATCGCCTTACTCGGAAAACTTTGACAGCTATTATGGGACTATCAGCATCGGCGGCTATTAATAGCATGAAAATGTTGGGCTCGCACCACCAAACATAAAAGCTTATGACATGCCAGGGTTTTCCCAGTTGCTACACGGTTCTGTAATAGAGTAAGCGATGGGCAGAAAACTTTGAGTTGAGTGCCTTCATAGATCTGGGCTTTTCAAGAGCTCATAGTTACTTGGAAAGGGGATGTATGGGATATGTAGAAGATTCTATGGCTACCAAGGTAAGACGGGCTCCTAGATGTATTCGAAGAAGTGGGGCGAAGGATTCTAGCCGCACTTATTTGCCTGGAATACAATACGATATCAAAGAGCGTAACAAGCTGTACGGAACCAAAGTGACCTATCGCTGAATACATCTCTTGTGGGCCATAGTCACAAATGAGATATGAGTAGTTACAGGGTTGATTGAAAAGACGCTGCTCGATTATTTCAGAGCAGAATAAGGGACTAGGGACTGAAGAAGATTCGTCGACCGAATATCTCATCAATTAGGCAGAGCGATTGGTATAGAAGCCGAAATTTGAGCGCAAAAATCAGACTATGAATTTTCGATTCTGCTAAAAGTTTGGTCTAACGATTGAATACGTGGAGGGCAGAATATACCCTAGCCTTCAGCTATAGTCAAATTGGCGAATTATCAAGTTTTTTCCCTGTGCGGGAAGCAATATGCACGTTCTTGAAACTAGAGACCCACAAAAGTCCAATAGTAGTCCATAATACCAGATTCGGTGAGTAGCATACCAATTGGTTATTTTTGAAATCAAACATCTAGGTTTTTTGTGCATAAAAAGGCCCTCGCGAATTAAAAGTGAATCGACTTGACAATCTTTTCACACGAAGTAGCCTTTAAGTTTCTCCAAGCGCTGAAAGAATTTCTCTACTTTTCACGAACAGCATTTGTTACCATGACATATTCAGATAGCAACATCTGAAGCAGAATAGTGATAGGATCTACCACCTTGCTAATGCGTGCAGCCATTTCATATCGAAGCATAACACGCTCGCGGCTTCCGGTAGGAATATTGTGTAGACGGTATCAATCAACAGTAAGTACAGATAATAAGTCTGAAATAAGTGACAAGACGTTGACTGTCACTGCCGAGGATAATGCAAAAGTGCCTGAAGACGAGATTTTCTCATTGCGTCAGAAACAATTCAATGATCAAGTGGTTGACCAATTGAAATCATTTTCGCAAATTCATAAGGATGAATACAATAAAGTCGAAGCACAATTAAACAAAGCATTATCAACAAAAGAAAAACAGCTGGATGAGGAATTGGCTGATTTTCTCAAAAAATATTCGCAATTCAATAAGTTAATTAATACCGAAGATGAAGCACAGGATTTGTCACAAAGGTCGCTATCAGCAGCAGTAGCGCAAAATAAAAGATATCCATATTTAGTTCCTTCAGCAAGAGATAAGCCATACACATCGCAAGAACTTTTCTTGCGCCAGATGAAACACGCCCAGCAAACTGCCAGACTAGGTGCAAATATAGAGAAGGTATATTTTCCTCACACTGATGTGCACAATCCTCCTCCAGTTGACAAATTGTCCATAAAGACGTTGTTAGCTTCAGGAGTTCACTTAGGTCAATCAACATCACTATGGAGGCCATCTACACAATCCTTCGTGTATGGTGAATATCAAGGAATTCATATCATTGATCTGAATAAGACTTTATCATCTTTGAAAAGGGCTGCGAAAGTTGTAGAGGGCATTTCCGAAAGAGGTGGCATTATCTTATTTTTAGGAACAAGGGAGGGACAAAAAAGGGCTTTGGAAGAGGCAGCAAAAAGGACCAACGGATTTTATATATCAACAAGATGGATTCCAGGTACCTTGACTAATTCAACCGAGATCTCAGGAGTTTGGGAAAGACACGAAGTGGATTTTGCAGATCGTCCTACCGGTAGAGTTTTGACGCCTGACGAGAATTCGAGCATTGTAAAACCAGATCTTTTGGTAGTGTTGAATCCTACAGAAAATAGAAATGCTTTGAAAGAGGCTATGCAAGCTAGAGTCCCAAGCATTGGTATAATTGACACAGATTCAGAACCATCCGTTGTAACGTACCCAATTCCTGGTAATGATGATTCTTCGCGTTCAGTAAATCTTTTGGTGGGCGTTCTAGCTAAAGCTGGTGAGAGAGGCCTGCGCAACCGTATCCGGAAAGTTGTCAAAATTGAATAGTTAACCGCAATCTTAGACGTTGGTATTTATATTGGCAATGTTGACATCAAAAGTTTTACAGTAGGTCAATTGGGACTCCCTTGGCTACTGTAAATTTTGGAATAGCCTTTTGGATGCTGTACCTCTAGTTGATTATGTAAATATGTAAATATGTATGTTTATTTACGTGAGCGTAAATATGCTTGCTAAGATTGGCAAAGAAAAAAACCAATTCATTTTTCCCATGTACTTTCCCTTAATTAAGTTTTTCTTGTTTGGAATCATCTTTTTCATCATCAGACTCATCAGATTCAGTCTCACTTCTATCGTCTTTTTGAATACCTTTCCATAGCAGCCTGTACAAAATTCTGATGATAAGCAACAACCAGTATATGTTAACTAATTGTAATGCTAGGATAAGGACGAAAACGATAGGCAAAGAAATCCAACACTTATATTGCTGGGTAGCAAAATTCAAAACATAATCACCTTCAGTGCGAAATTGGGTAAGAACCGACCAAAGAATTCTAATGTTTATAAAATGGCGCAGATAAATCCAAACGCCAATGAAAGTGAAAAAAACAAATGGAACTAGTGGAGAATCTAAGTAGTTTAAAGTTTTGGACAATGACAAGAAAAAATCAGAAACATCCATAGTGATATAAACCAAAAGTCCGATCTTCGTAAAGTGGAAAGTGTACGAGGTCCAAATCAAGAGTAACGTAACAATGTGATGAAAAACAAGTTCATTGTAATCCTTTCTTGGCTTTTCTAACTGTAGCACAAGAACACACGCCTGTTGAGTCCAAAATGCAGCTTGTCCCAAATAAAAGAGCTTGAAGTCAAAGGTATTTGTCAAATCTGGATACGTTTGGTACATTGGAGCCGTTTCAAATAGCCAAAGACCGCTACAATACATGATGTAAAGACCAGCTGGCCCTGACACTCCGTAATAGATGATTGCGTAAACTTGTTCCATCATTCTTTTCACTTTATGTCTCGAGGTTACACCTAACCATTTTGTCAGCGGTCTAATAATCACATCCATTAAAAATTCACGTAAAAAGGTGAAGAAAATCATATAGAAAAACACGAAACAAAGGTCTTTTATACCCTTTCCATACATATTATTGTCATCAATCTGGTAAGAAATGGTAACGAACATATGCAGGGGATTACTCTCGGTTGTATTGCCAGATGAAAAGTAAGCGCTGTAGACAGAAGCTATCATCACCAATGGGGTAACCCAGGTATGGCGATAATTCATCTCACGGTAAGTTAGCCAAAATTTTTGCAAAAGATCCATGTCATTCTTTGAAGCGGAGGCCAGTGCTTTCATTCTTTGATTCGATGCCGCTCTAGAGGCTCTTGTTTCTGGCATTGTACCAATACCAGGAACTGTATCACCGAAGTCAATTTTTCCCACTGATGAGGTACGTCTCGGTCTGGATCTCACGCTCAGCTTGGTAGCAGGCGTCAATGGCCTTAAGTTATTGCCGGATGAGGACATGATGGCTATCAGATTTTTTCCCTAACTTGATTGTGCCCTTAACTCTTCGTTTGTTAAACCTAGAAACTTGAACACAATTTTGGTTAATAACAAAAATTCAACGCTTTCAAGTATTCCAAGGTGATACTGAAAGAAGTGGTCTTGTTTATACTTCACACAGCCTAACGACAGCTAAGATCTCCTATTTCTACTCTGTTTATGCATTCAACAATTTTTTTCGAAAATTAAGCTTTGACGTGAACGCGTCCGTCAAAATCTCTTTTCGTTTAACTTTTTCAGAAATTTTCTGCATGGTTCAGCCAAAACTGTGGACATGTAAGATCACGATAGTAGCAGGAGGGAGGTGAAGGCGTGCACTAAGTAATGGAATTCGCGTTTTTAAGATCGCTATGAATCTAGGCAAACTTGCTAGTTTAGGATGTTGTGCCAGTAATCAGTCCACGTGACGATCTTAGTAATTGCAATGTAGTGTTTCCTTTATTCAACCGGCAGGATCGAAGCAGTTGATTAGGAAAGAGCAATTCTTGAACTACCTCATTTGATACTTAAGCTAGTTAACTGACTAGTACTGGGAATACAGAAACTTCCCGCATCCATTGTAGCGGTAGCGTTTGGCTGTTCGCAGGCGCTCTTTCCCGTACCTTACGACCTCATGGCAAGATGCCTGCGCCGCATTAAGTTGAGCTCCCTTGACCATAATAAAACATATATGTAGCTGATCGCCTTTCATATACAAATAACGAATTATCCTCGTGTGATAATGAGTATCAGACGTGCTATATTGAAGGCCACAGATGCTAAGCTGAGATCAGACAACTGGCAGTATATATTAGAGGTTTGTGATCTTATTAGCGATGACCCCGAAGATGGTGGCGAGGAGGCTATCGAGGTCATAGAGCAACGGCTAGAACAGAATGATGCCAACGTCGTCTTAAGAACTTTGTCTTTGATAATTTCTTTAGCCGAAAACTGTGGGTCACGCTTGAAACAGTCTATAGATTCCAAAAAGTTCACGAAGATCCTACTATCCTTGATTGAAGATAGGTCGATTCATTCTGCCGTGAAAAGAAGTATAGCTAAGACTGTTCAACAATTGACAAAATCATTCCAGAGTGATCCCTCTTTACGTTATATGGGTGATCTGCTTCTGCAAATAACGAAAAGTTATCCTTTATTATTGGAAGATGATGAACAACCTAACGTTCCTTCCAAAAGAGAGATGACCTCAGAATCCAAGCAGAGGGAGGAAAAAGAACTTGAAGAAGCGTTAAAGATATCTTTACTGGAGTTTGAACAGCAGAAGAATAAAGACTCTTTGCCTGTGCCCCAGCAGGAGCAGGCAAGACAAGGTTCGCGAGGAAACCACGACTCGTTAGTAGCACAAGCGAGAGTTCAGAAGCCTGAAGCATCAGTGATAGTTAAAAAAGTAAGGGCTATGTATGATTTATCAAGCATGGAACAGGACGAATTATCATTTAGGAAAGGAGACGTTATCATTGTACTGGAGCAGGTTTATAGAGATTGGTGGAGGGGGACTTTGAGAGGAAAAGTGGGTATTTTCCCACTTAACTATGTTGTGCCCATCGAGGAACAATCACCAAAAGAGATGGAAATGGAAATGGAAAAGGAAAATCACTTATTCGCGCAAAAATCGAATGTTGATCAATTACATTACACTTTAAACAGTTTCCGAGATGAGAACACTACTGGTTACAATGATCCTACTCAAAATCCTGCTATAAATAATTTGTATGGCTCAGTCACCGCGCTGAGGCCAGAAGTGGCGAAAACAATCGGAAAGTACGCCCGAAAAAGAGACGATTTAGTGTCACTACGTCAAGTGTTATCAAATGCTGAGCTAACATATAATCAGCTACTAGATCGTGCAACAAGTGCCTACACATCTTCAATTCCGGGGAGACAGTCACAATCATATCAAGTACGGGGACCAGAACAGCAATATGATTATTTTACACAGCAATCCAATGATAAAATCGATTATTCGCCGCAGCAGCAGCAGCATGTTCAAAAACTACAAACAAGGCAGGAGCAGGATGAACGTCTATTACATCAACCTCAGTTTTCTCATCCGTCCAATTACGGCAGCAGCTATGGCCAAAGTCATCCACAAACTCAAAATACATCAAATACGTCGCATGCTCCATATTGATTGAGTAGTGCATCAGCTTGTTATAATTGTATATCTTTATTTACATTTGAAAATAATGTATTATCGTCACTCGCGCGACGTCCTTACAGAAATCGTCCACTCACACGGGTTCCCCCCTAAACATTAGAAGCTCGGGAGACTGAAAGATTGAGAGTCAACTATTGAAAGCTTGCTGCGCTCCATTTGCAATGTCTGCAAGTCAATTTGAAACTATCATCTCACAAATCATTTCGGATACACCCAGTGGTGAGATTAAGAAAGTTTACGATGATTTAATTACCATAGCAGGAGAGAATTCTAAAGAAACGGTGTTAGATTCAATCGAACAATACAATATTGATAATTTTATTTCTATAGATGTTGATGGAAAATCTGTGATTCTTTCAAAGTATAACAGGGAGGGATCTAAGTTTTTTGATCCCGCCAGTTCCGTCTCCTTCAATGTGGATCATTTAAACCAGAAGAGTTTCGATATCCAACCCTACCCATCGACACAGTTAAACCAACAACAGAAAAGCCTTTTAGCCAGTCTAGAGTATTATGCTGAAAAAGATTTTCCTGGTGACTTAACAACAGCAATTTATCCCATCCCAGATGAAAATAAAATCGTCATTCTAATTGTTAGCACCAAGTATAATCCGTCCAACTTCTGGAACGGTCAATGGAGATCAGAGTATATATTTGATCCAATTTCTAAGAGCCTTGAGGGATCTATTGATGTCCAAGCGCATTACTATGAAGATGGTAATGTTAGTTTCAAATCTAAGAAAATTTATGATTTGAATAACATTGACAATGTTATAAAGACGATTGAAGAGATAGAAGGGGAATATGAAGAGGACCTAGATACTTCATTCTCTCAATTGAATGAGAAACAGTTTAAAACCCTAAGAAGAAGACTACCAATTACAAGATCAAGAGTCAATTGGGGAAAAGCTATTGGAAATTATAGACTAGGTAAGGATGCAGCTCAAGGAAAGTAAACGCGCGCCATGTCAATATACTTCAAAATAGTTTAGATAACGTATAGAATATGAAAAATATCAAAAGTGCCAAGCCAACCATTTTCCACACATTGTTGCCCGAACTCATTGATCTCGTTAGCCTTTGTGAGGAGTTTTTAACATTATTCAACATGGAATCAAATGAATTTGAAATTTGATTTAAGGCTGAACCATCATTTACAGCCTTGTCACCTATTTCTTGATTTATGTTTCTAAAAGTTGCCAGCTTGTTTGCTAAGCCATCTAATTTCTGATCATTCTAAATTAATCGCCCTCTCCCTGTTAGTTATGAGTAAGGGATATAGCGTACTTCGCAAAAAAATAGTATACATACTCTATTCTCCAGTTCCGAATATCTAGAATTGGACATCTATAACGTCCCTTGGTTCTCGTTATAAAGTTCTCTTGCCAAACTATATTCATCTCTTCAACAACTCATGTTAATTTGTTTGATGTTCCCTAAAAATAAACTATATCAAGAAAGACGAATTAGGTATTAGGTGCTATCAAGAGCGTAAAAAAATTGTTAAAGAGCAAGGTAGACTAGCGTATTCACTTAGAAGTTCAAATTCAGAGTAGATCTTGGTGTTTTAATATGCATTACTTTTCATCAAAAATTTCAAAATAATTGGCGATATTTTTTCATCATATATGAACTTCGTAACTTTCCTAGTCTTTAGAGAAGTGTTGTACCTAGTAACAAACAAGTGATTCACCTAAATCAAATCAATTGACTACAAAATATGCAATAGACGTCAGATTAATAAATTGTTCGCATGTCACAAGATACCCTTAGTGGAACTAGGCATGTCCCAGGTGATCTCGTCCTAGATCGCAAATTATATCATCACACTAATTCTGTTGTAAACCATGTAGCAACTGCTTATAGTATTATCTGTTGCTAGATACTGCTTCTACTGGCTAAACTAAATAGTTCATTGGTTCAATAGAATAAGGTTTAATCTATCTGTGTAGTGGCTATCGTGGAACTCCTCTGATATGATAAAACTTTTTTTATAGGACGATGAAAGCGTTTTTCTTGGGACTGTCTTAACTTCTGCACCCTGTCATTCGCATATTTTCATATAACAACCCACACATCGCAGCTATACTTGAAAGCGCGTGCGGTGTTGAATGAAATTTTTAAAAACATTGTGTACCGCGCTGTGGACCAGTTGGATCCTCTCCCGCCCTAACAGGAGCGGCAGGCTAGGAGGGAAAGCTTGTGGCCCGAGCTGAGCCTATGCTGGAAGGACCCTCACGCAACAATCGCTCACACGCAGATACATTCACAGTGAGCCCGTGTGGCTCGCTGCCAACTTTCCAAGCTCGGCAACGTTCTGCCAGTTCCGGGAGAGAGTAAGCTTGGGCGAAGCTGTTGATACTCATGAATTTCCAAGGTGTATAACAATATTATATCAAGGTTAGTCAATATTGTTAAGTGGTTTCTACAGCAAAAGATCCGTGTAAAATATAGCAAAAATGTCCACCGAATCTATTGTCAAGGCTTCTAACTGGAGATTGGTTGAAGTTGGCCGTGTTGTCTTAATCCAAAAGGGCCAATCCGCTGGCAAGTTGGCTGCCATCGTCGAAATTATTGATCAAAAGAAGGTATGTTAATTCACAAATGAAACATAGTAAAAGCAATGGAAGATTATCCTCTGTTTGTGTCACGCTTACACGTCAAACTGTATGTGCAATATAGTTGATAGAGCGGAGGAGACGTTATGGATTTCGTTCATTGTCTTTAAACATAACCATGGAATACAAGATTACTAACAACAATTTTTTTTCATTTTTACTACAGGTTTTAGTCGACGGTCCAGAAGCCGGTGTCCCACGTCAAGCTATCAACTTGGGTCAAGTTGTTTTGACTCCATTGACTTTTGCTTTACCAAGAGGAGCTAGAACCGCTACTGTTTCTAAGAAATGGTCTGCTGCTGGTGTTACCGAAAAATGGAACTCAACTTCATGGGCTAAAAAGATCGCACAACGTGAGAGACGTTCAGCTCTATCTGATTTCGAAAGATTCCAAGTCATGGTTCTAAGAAAGCAAAAGAGATACTCTGTCAAGAAAGCTGTCGCTAAGGCCTAAAGAAATCATAAATTAACTTAAACTCTAAAAATTATTAATAGTTATTTTTTCTTAAGGTAAATCGGATCCCATAAATAAATTACACATTTTTAATGTATCTCATATGTAATTTTCTTTCAAATCGTTTTCTCATACTTGAATTAATATTACACTAGATAGTTACAGAGGACTAATTATTGCTTAATTTAACAGCTCCGGCTTGATTACGACTAGGATAAATAATTTCTTACTATCCTTTAAAATAATCTTTGAAACGTCCTTGTTTATCATGGAACTCATAATAAATGACTGTTCAATGTAATCCGTTGGTATTAGATAGATATTTTTTTCGTAACTTTTCTGACATTTAATTCCAATTATCTTCTCATTAGTAACTAGAAAATCGTATAAACCATTGAAACTTTCTTCTGATTTTACGTCATCATCTGTGGGATTTATCGAGTAAACCAAAAAATATCTAGTTGATTTCATCTCGCCCAAGTAACTCAGAACTCTTCCTTTAGATAAACGACCCTCAACTGTAAAGTTACCATTACCAAGTGCTGTCATAAAGGGATTTTTTTCGAAATCTTTTGATGCTCCTAAATACCTTACGCTGCCAGAGAATTCATTAGAAATTTCTGGGTAAGAAACACTAACACCAATTGACGGATTGTCATCTTTGAAACCGGTCTCGATTTTTTTTGGATCCGCCGCGCTTTTAGGTGTTGCCGGTTGTTGCTCCAGCTTTTGTTCCACTTTGAGGCTGTTCGTCTCATCTTGGCCCTTTATCGGTTCATTATAGTCATCATGTTCGCGAATCATGATATTATCTCTCTCAAAGATAACGTCATTCTCTGGTTTGAATTCATCTTGAGATTCAATTAACTCTTCGCCTTTGTGAGTTTTAATCCATCTTGGCTTTTCACTAGGAGTTTCGATGATCAGTTGATTTAGAGATTTTGTATCAATCTCCTCTTTGAAATGTTGCAAATCGGGATTGGCTAATTCGTTAGTATTCATATTTACTAATTTTGTGAAACTGATATTGCCATTAATAATATGATTTTTCAAGGTTAAATTTTTAGGATCTTTCAGGTTCGAGTACAATATCCTGACTTTTTCTGGATAAGATTTGTTTAATTGGTTCGAGTCCTTGTCAACGCATGTCTTATAGAGTTCTCGTTCTAGTGCGTCAGAAAATTCCTCAGTTAATTGTTCCGACGATTTACCTGGCGGGATCTTGTACACATTTGCATCCAGCGTGTCTGGTATTATGAATTTGGCGAAAAGAGCTGAAAACATTTTTTTCGCATTCTGCCTTAGCTTCAAGTCTTTGTCCGCCGGTCCATTTTTCATTCGTTTGCTGCTTTTATTGTCATCACTCTTCGTTCTTGTGTGCGATTTCATTCGGACGCTCCTACGACGTTTTTTGACACTATCTTCTTCTTCTTCGTCATCATCAACAAAATCCTCATCGTTGACGCCCTGAGCGTCGTCATTGCTATACTCATAATCTCCATCATTAGCTATCTTAGTATCAGCAGGTGCACCCTCCGCATCCTGTTCGTTCACCGGTAGTTGCCTCTGCTCCTGCTCCTCTTTCAATAGAGCTTCCAAATACTTATTTGTGCCTTTATTAGACCTGCCTGATCTGCGTATAGACATCTTCAACTTTATTCCAACTACAAGTATAAGTATAGAGGCGCGAGACCGAATAATGACAGAAAGAGTTATACAATATGAGATATGTGATAAGACAGTTTGAATTCGCTGCAATACAGTGGAGAACGAAAGCGCAACAAAGCTTGGCAAAGCACGGTTATTATGGTATCTTGAAGTTATAAAATCCGATTCCCTCCCTGCCTTCTGGCTACCCACTACACTATACAGATACATCTCTTCGCTTCTTCGGTCGGTAGCGTCAAACCGCCTCTCCGAAACCCCAACTGCCGCTGGCAAACTACCGACAAGCTGTTTCTATTTCCATACGAGGAACCATCTTTGTGTCTGAGGCAGGGTAACCTACTCTCGCCAACAGTCGCCATTTGGATGATATGCAGATATTTACTTAGAATACTACCTTTCTTGAAGATTTTCCTGGCATCAAGAAAATCAACCGAATTGAGCAGGAATACAGGTTTCTTTTAGCTTCCGTTGGATTATGGTTTGGCGAAGAGCGCAGGACACCAAAAAAAGAGGCGGTTCAGCTTGTAAGGTCAAGCGACTTCCTACGCCAACTCCGTATGATACTGTTTAAGCACATCCAGGTTTTAACACTGTGTAGGCGTTTCGTACCCTGCCCTCCGCGATTTCGCATTTTTTTCTCTTGGTTTCTTTTATCATTTCTCCTATTTGCATTCCCCCCTCATGCACATCTTGTACGAGCAGAGAACGGACATCTTAGTTTTTAAGTATATAAAAATGAAAATATGCCGACCAAGCTAGAAAAGAAAACAAACTAAGCGCAGTGCCAAGGTCGTTAAGTTGGGAAGAGTTGGAAGCGTTTTGTCAGTATAAGTTGTTTGGATAATGGCAAGTGCTCTGAAACGGTTTTTCCTTTCAGATAAACCCTCCTATTCCCATATTGCCGACTTAGAGACAAGTTTTAATCCCAGAGTATCGTTCAAAAAAATTTCAAGCTATAAGCTAAAGCTCACTGATTATGTTCATTATGGATTCCTAGGATCCGTTTTTCTGTTTGTGCTATTCGCTAATCCAGCACCACTGCTGTACAAGCTTTTCTTTTACGCCTTTTTGGTCGTGTTATTCATGGTCCCCGTTACATCACAGTTCTTTTTCAATGCACTACCGATTCTGGCTTGGCTGGCACTTTATTTTTCTTCGTCCTACATTCCAGCGACACATAGGCCAAAAATAACGGTCAAGGTTCTACCGGCCGTTGAAACGGTTCTTTATGGTGATAATTTAAGTGAGTTGTTGGCAACTTCAACGAACACATTTTTAGATATTTTGGCATGGATACCATATGGGCTGTTCCATTTTGGTGCACCATTTGTTGTTGCTATTATCCTTTTTCTTTTTGGTCCTCCTACGGTCTTGAGAGGTTATGCATTCGCTTTTGGGTATATGAATCTTTTTGGCGTTATTGCTCAAAATTTGTTCCCTGCCGCACCACCTTGGTACCAAATTTTGTACGGCTTGAAAACTGCACATTATGGTATGCATGGTTCACCAGGCGGTCTTCGCAGAATCGATGCGTTGTTAGGTATTGATCTTTACACAAGTGGTTTCGAAAATTCCTCTGTCATTTTTGGAGCATTCCCCTCTCTACATTCAGGTTGCGCAACGATGGAAGCTTTGTTTTTCTCATATTGCTTCCCGAAATTAAGGCCAATTTTCATCTGTTATGTTTGTTGGCTATGGTGGGCAGCCATGTATTTAACTCATCACTATTTTGTTGATTTGGTGGCTGGATCTGTTCTTTCGTATTGTCTTTTCCAATATACAAAATATTATCATTTACCATTTGATACAAGCTTATTCTGCAGATGGTCATATGCCACCGTTGAAAAATATGATATGAACAAGATGAATCCATTGTTAACTGAATCCAATGACATCGAAAATGTCCCCTTATCAAATCTCGAAACTGATTTTGAACTTAATTCGATGGATGAAAGAAGCGCAAGCCCTTCGATATTTGATGGTGCCACTTCAACTTCAAGATCTTCAGCGACTTCGAATACGTCATTAGGTGAATTTCAAAATGATACCGTTAACGCATCACCTCGAGTAACAAGTAAACTAAGATTTGATTGATTCAGTTCCATTCGCTTTCACTCATGAAAGTTCTGGGAAGGAAAGCAAGTCCATTCCATTCGCATATCTGCATTTATCCGCAACTCCTCTTTTTTTGTTTTTCCCTTTCAGGTTTTATCGTTTATTGTCATCTTCACCGTTTAAACAAAAGAATATGATTGATAGAAATTAAAAGAGCTCAAGCCATAGTCTATTTATTGATGTTGATTCTTTTTGCTCTTTTATCTCACTCATTATAAACTGGTTCTAATATCACTGTTTTAAGTATATGGTATATAATACAGTATTTGTCCATTTGTAACAATTACACAAACTTCATTTCTACTTTTTCATTCTTTTTATTATCTATTTACAAGCACCTTTGTATAACCTCGATAGATTATTTTATTTTAATCTCAAACTTTTCACTCATATTTGTCAAGCCGTGTGCATCTCCTTACTTGGTTTTATTGAAGGCTAATCCTTCACTAGTTGAAATCTTTGCTTATCTTTTCTAGAATTGAGTTATAGCCTGATGATCTTTCTAAAGAAGAGGAAACATCTAATTGCTTATCCGTTTTCACTTTAAGGATCGATGATCTGATAACACGAGGATCGTTCTTCAGCGTTCTTAAAATTTCACTCTGAACTGCGGCTGATGAGTCGAATAGCATCAGAAAATGATACCCTTGAAAATGTTGCTCTTGATCCTTTTTCAGTATTTTTGGTAGCATTTTACTACCCATGGGTAGGATTCTTCTAACAACACCTCTATTTTGAATAACAAGTTTGCCAATTGTTGTGACTAACTCTTTCGCCTCCTTATTCGCGACTGTCGGATTAGCTACACGTACAATACCCACCAATTCATAAAGCATGTCTTTTTGTTAACTTGCGTTAGATCGCTTCCGCCTCGGTGACCCACGAATATATTTTGGGCCTGCTTAAGCTGATGTAGCTGCTCTTCTCGAAGTGCTGAATGGTGGTACTCTCGTCTTTGACTTGAATTTTTCTTGTCAACTTTATCGTGCGTCCGGGTCGGACACTCAGCAGGAAAGTTTAAGCTTTTAGGAGGAAAAGGGAGTATCTATTAATGCCAATACCATTAGGCATCCTTGAGCAAACAACCTTAACTAGCCATTGGATTTAAAACAGGATACATTTTCTCATCGAACTGCCATGAGTGTGTTAGATTGGGTCTTTGGTAAGAGTCTGACACCGCAGGAAAGGCTTAAAAAAGTATGTTATCGGCAATTTTAAAAGAATCAGGCATTGTTCTTGGGGACATGGGGCAAATGAATCTGCATATTAACCACCTTTAATATCACTTGTGTATCTGAATAGAATCAACGAGCATTAGAGAGAACCCAAAGAGAGTTAGACAGAGAAAAGAGAAAGCTAGAAGTACAAGAGAAGAAACTAGTGGCCGAAATCAAGAAGTCAGCCAAGAATGGCCAGGTTAGCGCTGCAAAAGTTCAGGCAAAAGATCTTGTAAGAACAAAAAACTATGTCAAAAAGTTCGAAAATATGAGGACACAACTACAGGCCATCTCACTAAGGATACAAGCAGTGAGAAGTAGCGATCAGATGGGTAGATCCATGAGGGAGGCAACAATACTTCTTGGAGGTATGAATAGATCGATGAATCTCCCCCAGCTACAGCGAATTGCCATGGAATTCGAAAAACAAAGCGATCTAATGGATCAACGCCAAGAATTCATGGATGAATCCATTGACAATGTAATGGGTGATGAATTAGATGAAGATGAAGAGGCTGAAGAGATCGTCAATAAAGTCCTGGATGAAATCGGAGTTGATTTGAAGGCGCAACTGCAAAAGACTCCTCAAGATTTTGCATTGGAAAATCAAACAGATGACGCAAAGCAGCGCATTGCCCAACCAATGGGGGCTTCGGGAGAAGCACAAGTCAACAATCCAGATGATGAGTTGCAAGCTCGTCTTAATAGCCTGAAAAGACAAAGTTAGGTCAGATTCTAAGAAATAATTACATCAGATTAATTTGTCTATATTTTTTTACTTTTTTATTATTTTATGGTATTGGATGTCAATTGTATTAATCGCTGTTTGTAACGATCTTTTCTTTGATCAAGAATTCATAAATTTCAGCTGAACACTCTTCGACAGATTTCAAATCCGTTCTCAAATGTATTTCTGCATTTTCTGGAGCTTCATACGGTGCGGAAATACCAGTGAATTCCTTGATAACTCCTTCCCTCGCTTTTTTATATAGACCCTTTGGGTCTCTTTGCTCAGCTATCTCTAAAGGCACGTCGACAAAGACCTCAATGAATTTCAAGCCGCCCTCTTTATGCAATTCACGAGCTTTATCTCTGTCGCTTCGATATGGCGAGATAAAGGAAGTGATACTTATGGTACAAGAATCAGCAAAAAGTTTCGAAACTTCGCTTATTCTTCTTATATTCTCATTTCTATCTTTCTCAGAGAAACCCAGATCTTTATTCAAGCCAAACCTAACATTATCACCGTCTAGTCTATAAGCGGCTATATTCTTCTGAAGAAGTAACTGTTCTAGCGCACAGGCTATTGTACTCTTACCGGAAGCACTCAAACCTGTCAGCCAGATTGTACAGCCATCTTGTTTTCTTAAGGCTTGACGCTCTTCATAGGTTAAATTATGATGCCAGGTGATATTCGTTGCCATTATTCCGATCAAGTATTAATAATTATCTAAGCTTAAATTGGATAAAGTGAATAATAAATACGAGACGGGAAAATCTTCTCAATATTTCATTTTCCTGACGAAGACAACTTTATATACACCAACTCAGCGATTGCTAAGATCGACGTTCTCAGAGGCTCGTTCAACTATAAAGATGTAGGATGTAACCACACTTTAATGGTGGCTGACATTCTACGCACGTGATATTATTATTTCTGAAAAATTAAATAGCATTACTTCTGTATTGCCATGTATCTTTCAAGAAAGACTGTACTTTCGGAAAGGAAATCGTATCCTAGCAATACACGAAGGATCAAGCTTGCTTAGCATTAGTGAAGTTCAGGCTTTGAGTAGGTCACTACAATTTTTGTCAGACTTGCGCTACTATCTTAGTCTTCGCTTGTAATATATATACCGTATATATACCGCTCCTACTTCTATATTACAAATTACAAAAGAAAGACAGATATTAACATAGAATTTATTAGAAGATAATTTCTAGGGCATAGGTACACTTATACTTCTAGTGCTCTTTATTAGTGAGAGAGGAGAACAGATCTCCCGTATCAAATTACATATAATTTGTTTTTCTTCCTTGCTGTTAAACAATTTTCTGCTTTCGGAACTACAGAACATGTATAGGTAAGAAAATATCTTTTTGTGTTTAATTATTATATGATATTAAAATATAATTACAGCTACATAAATAAAATAATTTTGAAAAGATTTAAAGTTTAAATATAAATATAAAATTAAAATGTTTAGTATCATGTGATTTATCTGAACCTTAAAAATATGATATTAAATATGTTTTCTGTTTATGTAATAGAGTTTTTTATACCTAGTTTCAAAATATAACTAAACATCTATAAACATATAAGTTACTATCTAGCAAGTCTTGAAATCACGGTATTACACAGAAGAGACAATGTCGCTTGCATGTCTGAGAATATCAACCATCTTCTTGCATTCTTTTCTTCTTTGAATAGTTACATCATTCTCTTTGGTCAAATCTTCAATGTCCTGATTTCCATATAGCTTCTCCAAGAGAACCTTTTGTATGTCTGTTCTGCTTTTAACTATAAGCTTTAGCATCAGTGCTTTAGGAATAATGTCCGCAACGGTACGCTTAACTATATTGAAATAACTGCTAATCAAAAGCTTGATAACTTCCGTTTCCATGGTCTCTCTCTCCGTCATTTGACCACTAGCCTTTAACACAGGTGGAGGGGATTCCAAGGCAGCAAGTTTCTTTTTGTTTTTTGTGGTAAAGAAACCGCCAAAAAAGCCAGACTTCTCTTCAGCCTGTGAAACCTTAGCCGAAGAAGGTTGGTTTGCAAGGGCTTTCCCAGTTTTGGGATCGACAGTAACCTGGCGTGGATGCAGTTTTTCTTCGACCATCGCCATTGCTTGAGAACCTTTCAGTAAATCCGGATGAGCAGTATTGATATATGTCTGCTCGGAATTTATTATATCTATAACAAAATCATTTGTGGGAATAGTTGCCTCCTTCAAAAATTCAACAAATTGATTTGAAATTGCCTCCCTTAAGGCAGGATATCTGGCATATTTTGGCTGAGTTATGATCTGTTTAAGCATACGAACCAATTCATCAAAAACCAAACTTACTAATCTCAATGAAGGCTCCTCGAACCGTTTGATTTGCTGCTTGACTAAAACCTCGAAGGCATCTGTTCCCACAAAAAGTGAAGGGGCTGAACCTGAGCTATTGTACATTATAGTTCTTATGTCAGAGTCCTTTATTTGATCAAATGGATCCAAAGCATCAACACCATTTTTGAAAACTTCGTGAAAAACGAAAGAGACTCTGGCACCACCAGAAAGTTCTTGGCTAGACAATTCTCTTGCTTCACCATCTAAAATTCCTGCGTACTCATTTGAAAAATCAGTGATCATACTCAAGACGACGGAGCTAGCCGAATCCATGGTTTCCGGTCCAAGATTAAAGAGCTCGTTCTGATACTTCTTGAGTGTGGCTTCGATTTTTGCCTTTATGTCGGGCAAGGTCTGTCTAATATGATGTAACAGGATAGAATTTAGTTTTTTTGCCAAATAAGGTGTACCGCAGTAGTGCGCTTTTGAACTATAAGAAGGATGGTTCTCGAAATATCGCTTTTCATCTTCTAAAGCTTGTCTAATAGTCTTCTTTTGTTCAATATCTTTCTGGCCTCTATTGATAACTGGAATATAACCATATCTTAAAGGTATGATTCTGCCCGCTAAGATATCAATAACATCAGTACCTTGGTCCATTAAGTCAACTTTGGTCAAGACACCAATAGTTCTTGTTCCTTCTGGATCCACTTCCCTAGCCAGTTTCAAGCCATCACTATTAGCTAAATCCGTATTGGCAGCATTGACAGATAAGATAATAGCATTTGGTTTGGAGATATATTTAAGTAGCATATCTTTAATCTGTCTTTCAATATCTGGCGGTTGATCACCAACAGGGACTTTCGTCAAACCAGGCAGATCGACCAATGTCAGAGTCAAGACGTAAGGTGAATATATTCTCAAGTTGATGGGAACTGAAGAAATACCAGAATTAGCACCTGTGACCTTATCGGTTTCTCTGACGATTTCCTGTCTTATCTCATCAAAATTGAAAATTTTCTTTCCAGGCAGGTGTAAGAATTCGCCCCATTCTTGAGCATTATCCTCTGATTGGCCTTTGTCATTCTCCTGTTTGTGTTTATTATTGTCTTCCATATTCAGATCAAGGAGTTGTTTTGTAGTTGAGTTGACACTGTGATCATCTTTCTTGGCCCTTCTATTAATCAGTTGCAATACCAATGGTCTTCTCGTAACAATCCCTGTCCCCCTAGGTAAGAAATCCCTTCCTACAATGTTTTCAAGAACAGACGATTTGCCCGATGACTGGGAACCAACCACAGTTATTTGTGGTAGATCTATAGGGGATTGAGATCCACCTCCTAAAGGTGCCAAGGCATCTTGCAATTTATTGATAGTGGAGATCAAATGTTCATCCATTTTCAGGCAAAGTTCTCAGTTTCCAGTCACTTGGTATAAAGCTGTTAGCAAATTAATTAAATGTAGTCGCGTTCATATTCTTCAGCTTTTTCGATCAGTATATTAAAGAATCCGCCACCGCGAAGCCCCTTTCAGCATTTACCGTTACCCGGCCTTCCTGACATGCTTCGCGACATCTGAGACATCATTGTTTTATGAAATGGTACCAAAACTGAATTTTAATACATTTAGATAGAGCTTGACTTAGGTAATACAGAAGCCGCCACAAGCGATAGACTCACTGAGAGACGGAAGTAATTTTTCTGAGATATTGTTATTTGAATAAAGTAAGCTTACTGATTTTAGTTTACTTACACTTATTTCGAGTCGGCAGCTTTTTCTTTCATTATTTCAATATTTCAAACGATATACAGGCAGAACCGCTAACCGATCCACTTGTCAGTGTTTTTTGGAACCTAGGGATAACTAGCACAAATCCCTTTGAACTAAATCATCAGGATCATTGTAAACAATCAGAGGTCCGCAAGAACGTAGAAAATACAGTCTCTCAACGTACCATCTATTCGGAAGATACTAGCGCGTTCGCAATGAACTACCAGAAGATATACGGTATAACCGGGCCTGTATCCACTGCAGGGTCTACGGCAGCAGAAAACAGATTGAATGATGAACTAATTCAGGAGTTAAAGAAAGAAGGATCTTTCGAAAGTGAGCGAGACACTGAAAACAGAGTTAAAGTTTTGAAGATTCTGCAAGAACTATCTCAAGAGTTTGTTTTCAGAGTTTCAAAAAAGAAAAACATGTCAGACGGTATGGCAAAGGATGCTGGTGGCAAAATATTTACTTATGGTTCCTATAGACTTGGTGTCCACGGTCCAGGTAGTGACATTGATACTCTAGTTGTTGTACCAAAACATGTCACAAGAGATGATTTTTTCACGGTCTTTGATGAACTGCTGAGGGGTAGACCTGAATTGGAAGAGATAGCACCGGTACCTGATGCATTCGTTCCCATTATAAAGATAAAATTCAGTGGAATATCAATAGATTTAATTTGTGCACGATTAGATATTGCCCAAGTTCCACAATCTTTAACACTGAGTGATAAAAATCTGCTAAGAAATTTGGATGAGAAAGATCTAAGGGCTTTAAATGGGACAAGGGTGACGGATGAAATATTAGAACTAGTTCCCAAGCCAATAGTGTTTAGAATAGCCCTGAGGGCAATTAAATTATGGGCGCAACGTAGAGCTGTGTACGCTAATATTTTCGGATTCCCAGGTGGTGTCGCATGGGCAATGTTGGTAGCTAGGATTTGTCAGTTATATCCTAACGCTTGTAGTGCAGTGATCTTAAATAGATTCTTCAAAATTCTATCTGAATGGAAGTGGCCGCAACCAGTTGTATTAAAGCCTATAGAGGATGGACCCTTGCAAGTGCGAGTCTGGAATCCAAAAATTTATGCTCAAGATAGATCGCATAGGATGCCGGTAATAACACCTGCTTATCCATCAATGTGTGCGACGCATAATATTACCGATTCAACGAGAAAGGTTATTTTAGAAGAATTTGATAGAGGGATCCGCATAACTAATGATATTTTCTCAAGCAAAAAAAAATGGACTGACTTGTTTGAAAAGCATAAGTTTTTTTACAAATATAAGTTTTATTTGACTGCGATGGCAGCTACCAAAGGATCAGATGAGCAGCATTTAAAATGGAGTGGCATGGTTGAAAGTAAAGTCAGACTTTTGGTTCTGAAGCTGGAAGCCCTAAATGGGATCAAATCTGCCCATCCATTCACTAAAGCATTTGAGGCAGTATATTGCTATTCTACTGATGAAGAGTGTAAAGATATCTTGGACAACTATGGAACTCATAAGACAGAGGATCATCTTCAAAGATATACGAAAGTTACTGAGGAAAATAAAGACGTTGACGACATACAAAAAGAATCTAAACTACACATCACCACAATGTATATTGGACTGGACGTTAATATAGAGGAAAAAAAGGAAAAAATTGATATTCATGTCCCCTGTAATGAATTTTTTAATCTCTGTCGCAATTTTAGCGAAGAGTATCAGGACTCTGAGGTATATTCTTTGGTGATTAAATATGTGAAGCTATACGATTTACCGAACGATGTTTATGAAGAATGCGAAGAGAGGCCTATAAAAAAGAAGACGAAAAGAAAGAAATTTGAAAAGGAAAACAATGGTCCGAAGAGATCTAAATCCGAAACCTCTGGCTCAAGAGAACCTGACAAGAGCACCACTGATACTAACCCACCTGGAACGAAGAATAACACAACTGTCGCGACGGCAACAAAAGCATAAGCAACATTTGCTTTATTCCCATACTTATAGCAAATCACCCTCCTGGTTAATTCAGAAGGTAATTTCTTTGCAAAGCTCCTCTGCTTACACATGATCGACCATATTTAACTGCCACCCGAATGATATTCATGCAGATGATTAATAATGATGCAAAGATTACCATCTATTATTTCTTTAACGACGGCATCTCAAAACACCAGTCGCTGACTCGTAATGCTACTGATATTCAAATATTCATTTAAAAGCCTAGAATAGTGGCCTAAATTATTGATATTTCTTGGTTACCATATCTCAATCGATAGCCCTCGTCCACGGATAACAGCACTTATTTGTGTATGGATACTATATTGTATTTGAAATGATGGGGACCCATGTAAAAAAACAATTATAGGGGAGGGCGGTAAATATTTTTGTTCGTGAAGCATTCTCCTGTGATGAGCTAATAATGATACATGATAACCAAATTTTGTCATTAGCCCGTTACTATAAAAGTATCCAGATTTGTTTTAATTTCTTTCCTTTCATGGTATTAGATATACTATATATAGTTGATATTGAATTTATACAGTTCTGTCAAACAAAAGTATATTGGTGAAGAATCTTGATATGCAGCATGCTACTGTTTATGCGATAAATATTCAGCGTGAACCTCAATACAGACTTTGTTTTTGGATCCAAAGCTCCTCTCGATGCCCATGGGATTAATGAGAAGAATACGGAAAAGATGAAAGGACGGCATCAAACTGCAGCATTATGGTAGATTTAAGGTGCGGATGAGGCACACTTGCGGCCTTCTCACAATGTTACTTTTATGAAAGAAACTGAAACCATTAGCATGATTCAAAACTGAATCTCAAGTTTCGACACATATCCGCGCCACCAAAGATTACGGAAATATGAAGTTGCTACATTTAAGGTATGTGTCAAGAGCAAACTTCTCCCACAGATTAGATGTCATGTTGTTCTAAAGTGTTCCGGATGTGAGTGAGGTTTACGGTAACAACTTCTTAACAACGCACCAACTTCCGAAGTCAATGCAAAACACCAAGAATTAGATATGCATGAGTAACCTTTATTGTCCCATGTTATTGATTAAGCATACTCTTAGCGGGATTAGACGCATCAGATCTCATTAGCTCAAACGCGGAAAGGACTTTAGTGATGGCAACATTTGCAGACAACCCTTTCCATGAACTTCGAGTTGATCATATCGATGGCAATTCAGGCTTACTAAAAATACCATACTTGATCAAACCGTGGCAGTAACATGAAGATTTTTATTTACTGCGCAGCAGTGTACAAGTGCTCAACTATTCTTTCTGCGGAAAATGCCGACTCCCAATCTGTTTTCTTTTTTGCCATGTTGTTTTTACTTCACACGTGAAAGATATGGCACTGCCAGCGCAAATAGGGAGGACAATGTTGATAACCTGTTCATTGGTAAAGACCTATTCTCAGGTCGCTTGTACTTGCTTGGCATAATTGTCAACTTTAAAGCAAACAATCTACTAGTTGCTCTCGACATAATGGCATTAGGAAAACTAAAGGCAAAATCGCTACTGGATAGTTCTTCTACCGTCGACACCAGGGATGGTGGTGTGGCACAGCACAATGAGCCTCTTGACACTGATGATCTAGATGAGAATGATGAGTCTGGTCAAAGCATTTTACTAAATATCATCTCACAGTTGAAACCTGGGTGTGACTTGTCAAGGATTACGTTACCCACTTTTATTCTGGAAAAGAAGTCGATGCTGGAAAGAATAACCAATCAACTACAATTTCCTGATATAGTTATGGAGGCACACAAAGAATCGGATCACCTACAAAGGTTCGTGAAAGTTGTCAAATGGTACCTAGCAGGATGGCATATTGCGCCTAAAGCTGTGAAAAAGCCTTTGAACCCTGTTCTAGGAGAGCACTTCACTTGTTATTGGGATTTGCCTAACAAACAACAAGCTTTTTATATAGCTGAGCAGACCAGTCATCATCCCCCAGAGTCGGCATATTTTTATATGATACCTGAATCTTCAATAAGAGTTGATGGCGTGTGCATACCAAAATCAAGATTCTTGGGAAATTCGACTGCGGCTATGATGGAAGGTTTGACTGTTCTTCAGTTTCTTGACATAAAGGGTGCTGATAACAAGCCAGAAAAGTATACATTATCTCAACCTAATATGTATGCAAGAGGTATATTATTTGGTAAAATGAGGATTGAACTTGGAGACCACATGATCATCCAAGGACCTAAATATGAGGTAGATGTCGAATTCAAAACGAAAGGTTTCATATCAGGAACTTATGATGCGATTGCAGGAACCATCAAGGGTAAGGATGGTACGGAGTATTATGAAATCACCGGGAAATGGAACGATGTTATGTATATTAGAGATTTGAGGGATAAGAATTCTAAGAAGACAGTCTTTTTTGATACCAACAAGGCTGCAGTTAGCAGACCGAAGGTCCGTCCATTACAAGAACAAGGAGAATACGAGTCCAGAAGATTGTGGAAGAAAGTTACAGATGCATTAGCTGCCCGTGACCATGAAGTAGCTACCGAAGAGAAGTACAAGATAGAGAACTATCAAAGAGAATTGGCAAAGAAGAGACTTGAAGACGGGGTCGAATTTCATCCAAAACTTTTTAGACAATCAGAGCCAAATGAAGACCTGAATTATTACATATACAAGAAAATACCTGACGGAAACAATCATGAAGAACAGATAAAAAGTATTTTAGAGATTGCTCCTATTTTACCTGGACAGAAATTTACAGAGAGATTTCAAATTCCTGCCTACAAAAAACAAGAGATACAAGAAAAGATATTAACTCAGAATCCTAAAAACTAGAGTGCGCCGCTTGGAAGTGACTTTTACAAGATCAATCATATGAGCGTAGATAGTTAGATAACTTTAGAGTTTGTACATAAGATGCTTGCAATTAATTTTTTGCCACTTGAAACCATCACAATAATGAGACGACTACACTGATAAGCAGTCTAAAAATCGCTTTTTGTAACCAACGCTTCTCGATTTCCTGGCAAGGTAGGTACCAGCCGGGACACCCTCTGGGATTAGAGGACATTTCCTTGTAAATTTTAAAAGTCCATATTTTTTTTCGAAGCGATGCACTTCTTGTTCCCAGTATACATACGTTGAAAGGTTGTGGCCAAGTTTAAAAGTACGGGAAATTGATAGCAAGCAGAGGAAGGGAGGCCAGTCTTCAATCATGAAGGAATTGATTCTTTCTGCAATTTTGTACACAAGTTCTTGTGCATCAACAACATGTATTGGGTGCATCTGTGAAGATTCTTGCCTGCAATTAAGGCTCTTTTGCACTCTCTTGAAATCATTCCAATTGAAATTATTTTTAACCTGTTTTTG
Organism: Zygotorulaspora danielsina; assembly: GCA_030572985.1. NCBI lineage: Eukaryota > Fungi > Ascomycota > Saccharomycetes > Saccharomycetales > Saccharomycetaceae > Zygotorulaspora > Zygotorulaspora danielsina. The sequence continues at coordinate 135,062 of JAJMCL010000016.1, forward strand.
ACATACCATATACCCTAATGCACTCCATGACGATGAATCCTGAGTATTTTGAAAGCAAAATGCTTTCGTGGCAAGAAAGAGTTCTTTTTTCTCGAGTTCAGTAGGAACTATGTCAAAAAACCATCTGACAGTTTCCCAACAATAGTAGTTTGAAAAATGGCGGCTAGCTGAAGAGATAAATATCGATGAATAGCATATGTCGCATCCCAAGTTTTTGAGTAACAAGTATACCTTTCGATACATACACCACAGAGACGAAGATTTATTGAGTTTATTGTTTGAGGATGTTAACAGCCTACCAAGAACGGTTATTTCCTTTCGAAGGATAGCGAATATCAGATCACTTTTTGATGCTTCATTTACCAGATCCAATAATGAATCTAAATGCAAATTAAGAGCTGATCGATTCTCAGTCGTTGTTAAAAGATATCCAATAGTGGCATAGTAATCATTGATTATATCATGTGCTTTACATTACAAAAAATAAATCGTTAGTAAAACTGTCTAAAAGGGCATGTATTTGGTATCACTTGAACTTACAGTCTTTTCTTTCATCTCTTGAAAGGTAGCAATGACATTCCTTGAAAATAGCTATATAAGTCCTTTTGAAACAAACCACCTCTATACTTTTGTCCTCATCTACCAAAAAATACGCATCAGCAATGTTTGCTTGATCAGGAGCAAATGTTAAGGTGAAGCTGCTTTTTTCGGGATTGGCAACTAGGATGCCAAAAAGTTCTTTACAAAGTGGCAACATAATTTTCCTTTATGTATTTCAGTATACTATTTTATATTTTGATTTTAGAAAATATCAGGCGGATATTTTTCCCTCTCCGATGACTCGGACCTTCAACTTTCATTTCAGAATTGAAACAAAACATAAAAAGTGCGCTACTATCATTGTTAAACGAAGAACAAAGTTTTATGATAACAATTCAATCAACTTCGAAATAGATAGTATCATGATACTCCTCAAAATCTCTTGAAGATTTCTCCTCTGAATGAGGAACTATCAGTGAAACTCGGTTTGAAAGCACATCTGCTTCATCATCCGACAATTTCATATCATTGTTCTCGAAATTATAAGTATATGTCCCGTCACCATACTCATTGGCTTGATCTTCGCCCGCTGATGTAAAAAAAGAGAATCCAATGAGCATCGAGGAGCTTGCCAGAACGGCTATAACCGAATAAATTAGTATAGGCTTCGAAACGTGAGAAATACTCGATAATGACTCAAAGCTTTTGTTTGAAATTTGCGCAATGTCACTGGTGCTGTGAGCAGAATTGTTTTCAGAGCTAATATTTAATTTGCTGATAGAATTTGCTGATAGATGGGTCATATTAGAACCATTTAGGTGAATTTTTTTCCATACTACCTTTGAAGGCATTAAAGGGGCGTGATCATCGGGAACTTCAAACATAGCATGTCCAGAAATTTGTGCCAGAGTTTCTGAGTAATAGTCCATTCGTTTTATCTTTACTTGTAGGTTATTAGTGGTTACTTCACTCAACTTTTGTTTTACTGTTTGTCCGCTGGTTGCCATCGTGGTTATTTTGCAGTGCCAATCGTTCTCCACTTTACTTGCTGTTTTGTCGATTTGAGATGTAGCCACTCCGTTAGCTGTTTCCTTCAAATGTACGATCAAGCTTGTGCTAGCCCTTATGAAATTTACATTGTATGTAACTTTCGTTACTCCCATAGTTCCTGTTTCATGGTTAAGTCCACTCTGGTCGCCCATCTGCTGGATCTGGACCTCAGCTTTATCTATGCCGGTTTCAAGATTATCTTCTACTCTTTTATGACCCTGCACAATCTGCCGTTCCGAAAATTGGCTTTTGCTGCAGTCTAATGCCTTAGAACCTTTTCTATCGATGGCTACACTACCTTTTTTAAGGTTTTCCATCATATTTCCAATAATTTCTCTTTTTTCAGAGGACACCAAACGATTATACTCACCATTGCCTCCATCCATAGCAAATTCAAATCCTCTATCATCGGGAAGGAGGGTTGTAAACATTTCCAAATCTACAATATTTTCATTACCAGTTGAAAGGCCGACTAGTAAATTCCGCAGCAGATCTACTTCATCTCCGTCGCTGCAATACTTTTCAAAGCATATATCAGCTATCGCTTTCAAGCCGCATTGAATGCAAAGACAATCGTTCGACTCGTAAAATCTGCTACTGAACAAGCAAAAGCGGCAGAAACTATACTGAACATCAAAGTTTTCGTAAATACATTCGCTTAAACCAGGACTCTGCAATTATGGGTTAGTAACTCTGAAAATTGATTGGAGCTCCAGAAGCTGACAAAGTATAAAACATACACAGTTATTCAGCAAAACCGGATGCCTCGAAATATCCAATCCAGGGCACAATGGATAACTTTGCTCAAAAACCTGGGCAGCATTTATGGTATGTACAAAAAATGCTATTAGCAAAGCTGGTCTCATGATATATTTGCTCGTATTGACTAGTATATTTGATTTTTGATTAATGCGTTAAAGAGGAATAAAGATCTTATATTTTTAATGTGTGTCACAAAGTCCCACTTTTCCTCCTCGCGCCTGTATTCTAGAAAATGGTAAATAAAAATATAATCTTCACACAGAGACCAAGAGCACCATTATATCACACGATTTTGCAATATAAAGAGATACTGACTCAAAATCTAGCTAAAATTATTATGGACGAGCTGTTTTTCCAATACTTGTCACATACCACTACCTTGGAACGCGCTTATTCAAACAAAAAAACACAAATGAGGCTTCTACAGAATCGTATGATGCTCAGTTATTCCAAGCTAAAGTACCAGAGCCTGAGGCTGTTCTGTTATGACAGGATTTGATCCCTTAAAAAATCTCCTTACTACCTTAAATGCTCTAAAAGTTAGATGACCATATGCGGTAAGAATATCTCTGAAACGCTATTGAAAGAAAGATATGCCGACATCAGTTTCGGCATTATAGTCCCCTCTTCTAACCACGGCCAAGCATGTTAGTCACTTGAAAATATGCGGTCAACTTGCTTAGTGATCCTGTGTCACATCTACCTTTTCTTGATCACAACGATGAAACAAGCTCGGCGGCTAATTTTGCAAAGTCTCGTCATATCTTTTCACTCTTTAGAAACTGAGTTGGGATCGGGGAAACGTAACAGAGCAGTGGGGACGGGACCATGATTCCGCTGCTCTCATGACAAAAAGACAACTTACTAATGTGATAGGAAAGATAATCTGGCTTTGATGTTAATGAATCAACTTTATCCTATATACAAGATTAATCATACATCGACAACTTAAGTATACATGCACTTGTGAAGTTGGCCAACAAAGAGTAGCCTATGCTTATTTTAAAAGTTCTAACCCCTTTTAGCCTTTTCAATTGCATCTCTGGTGTTCTGAGCTTCCATTGATTGAACTTCATGCATTATTTTACCAAATCTTTTTCTTTGAGACGCGACATCAACATCAGGAGCTATGTAAACATTCGGAGAACTGAAGTCCTTCGTGGAAAGATCGATCGCATTTGGCTCTGACTCTTTAAAGTAGGCAAGTTTCCCCGAGATCACCTCGCTGATGAAGTACTTTGCAAACTGTTTAGGAGTATTTAACATTGTTAATTTGTTATCTGGAATTAAGTAACCTGTTTGTGCTTGCAGAGCTTTCGTGAACTTGAATTTGGTTACTAAGTCCGGGAAGAGACTACCGAATAATTGATCATGCGCCGATGATACCTTAAGGTCTTTAGATGCAACGTTGAAACACTCTACTAAAATGTTTTCTAGGTCTTTTTCATTAGTCACTTTCGATCCGGTGAGCCATGTATTGAATGGTATGTCGTTTATCAAAAGTTGACGAGCCTTTCTTTCCGATTTGGCTGGATCCGCGCCTATAAAGTTCTCTGGTTTCAGATCGAGCTTTTCTTTCTTGGTAAATTTCGATTTCTTACCAGCCTCTATATCTTTTATGAGTTCCCTGGTATCTTTAGTTGAGGTTGGCTCAGGTGCCTTCTGTTGTTCCTTCTTCTTTTTGAACCAGGAAAAAAAATCCAAACGGATTGCCGTTGTGTGTAGCGAGTTTGCTGGCAGAAATGATGAATGTTTTCCAGCTCTTCTGAGTGCTACTGTTCTACCCTTTGAACAAATCATCATGATGCCTACAATCGACAAGTTGCAATTCCACAGCTACTCTACTCATTCAATATGTCTCATTAAAGTTTCTATATATTACCTGGCTATTCAGCAGGAAAATTTTAATATCAATTGTTCATGTTACCCGCTCAGAAAAGTGGGAAACCATTTTCCTCGCCGGAGGAAAAGGGAAATAATCCGAAATACGTCAAGAAGAACTAGAGTACCTAGTAAATTTCACTTTAGAGATATAGCATCGCATCACATAGGACAGTCTTTGCACTATCTTTGATGAACACTCTTTAGCATGGGTGCCGTATTTAGCTGTTTTCATGACGGCGAGTCTGAAGAAAATGATGCCCTTCTCGCAGGACATCAAAACGGCTATGGAGAAGGTTCTGAAGATTTTAATGCTCGACAGCGACAAATGAGGCTGCATGAAGAGCAAATGCAGGCTAGAGATGAGTCTTTAAAAGAGATCGTATCGAACACGAACGACAAGCTTATAGATATTTCCATGATCAGCAATAGTGGAATTGTCATTCAAGGTACAGACTTGGAAGATTGTCAGCGTGACGGTGATAACTTGCAACCTAAGCAACCACAGCCTGATTCCGAGGAGCCAGCCGTGGACGTAGCCGGCAATCAAAAGCCGAAGTATATCATTTTGGACACGAAGGATCATCTATCGGCTGAGATGAAGCATCAATTGAGAAATCTGCATAATACGATATTTAACAGCCTAGAGGAGCAACTGCGTGAAGCGGCACCAAATAACCTCGTTGTAAATCTAACGAAATAATGGCATTTGGGAGGCTAAGCAATTTGGATTTGTGATTTGGGGCTTACTGAGCCTATCTCTTGTATCTTAGTTAAAAGCATATATAGAATCTTCGTTTGAAAGTCTCAAAAGTGGTTATCATTTACAACGAGATATATACTTTAAGTCGAAGATTACATGGCAGCAGCAAGCTTTATAACATCGAAACGAAATAACCGAAATATACAAGCGATCAAGTGACAAAACCGGATTTCAGAAACAACTAAATAGCGTCAGAAAATGCCACCAAAGAAAAGGAAGAATCCAGAGGAGGAAGAGGAGAAAGTGATTACAAAATATGCTGCAGGGAAGCAACCAAGAAGTGGCATGCTTGCCGGAGTCGTATACAATCAGCCTTTATATCCTGAATCCGAGCTACATCAAGAAATGTGGTCCATTCCTAAGTTCAATCTGTTTATCAGTTTCACCATCAATTATTTAATCGAATCTTACAAGATCATGTTCAAAGATTTCATTAAGCTCCCAAGTAGGAAGTTTCATCCACAATACTATTACAAAATAAACCAGCCAATTTCAATTAATGAAATCAAATCAAGGGACTATGAGTTTCCTGATGGACCTCATACTTTTCTTTTGGATGTCGAACTACTTGCGAAAAACTGTATGTCATATAATGAATCAGATAGTTTGATTGTGAAAAACTCTCTCCAGGTTGTACAGTATATTGAGTATGAAGTATTAAAGGCAAAAAATGTTACCAGAAATTACTTGGTTTCAGATGACGTCAAGTTTAGACTTTTAACTTATATTAATCGTGTCATAAATGCCACTGATAGGAAATTGGAGGAAGAAATGGGCGTTGTGCATGCGAATACTGATGATGTCATGAAAATAGGAGAGCCTTTCATGCAATTAGTGGATAGGGACGAGCTTCCAGATTATTATAAAGTTATACATAGGCCAACTGCTCTTGCATTGATCAAACAAAACCTAGAAGTAGGTTATTACTCCAAAATATATGATTTTATTGTGGATACTCAATCAACATTTCAAAATGCATTGGTTTTCAATGATCCGGAAACTTTGATATACCAAGATGCAAAGAAGCTGTTAGATTTCTTTAACCATCTGATGCAACATAAGTTTTTTCCAGAATTGCAAGATGCCAGTGAGAGAGGCGAGATAAAACTTGAATACGATAAAGTTGAATACGAGCAATACTTGGCAGATGGTGGTGATGAAAATATTGGTGAGATACTAGAGGAAGACAATCTAACTGATTACGATCATATCGAAGGTTTAGGCAATGGTTATAATAGAACTTTACTGTCCGAAGATTATCTTTTGGGTCCAAATCTCACGGAGTCTCTAGCTAAAAAGCCAAAATTATCTACACCGTTAGAGGAACCGCCCAAAATTTTAAAATATAACATTATTAAATCTATGCAAAAAGAACTAATCTCTCAAGAGCACACGATAGAGAAAATACCTTTCGAAATGATAGATCAGGTTTGCATATTTTCTTCGAGAAGCTTATATCAGCAAGCGACAACTCCAATAGCAGGCGCAAAACCGTCGTGTAATCAAAATTGGGTAGCTTACACATTCAATGGTGAGCAAATGAACCAGAATGAAAATATGTATTCGTTCAATTTGCAGCCCGTTCAAACTTTTTTAACTTTGACAGCAAAGAATAATGATCCAAGCTCAGAAGCTTCTCTAATGGTTAACTCAGAGAATATAAAGTCACATAGAGCTACTATGGAAGCTATGAAGCAGCAAGATGATTCTGTACCGGAAGAAAATAAAGACAAAGAAATAAAAAAAAATGAAGCTGAAAGATTTGACATTAGATTAAACGAAGGATTGAATTATGTTGAGTTTAAATGTCATAATGCTGCTGAGGACAAAAAAGAGTCTATGAAGTTCTGGATAAATGTACTACCGTGAGCAATAAAGTGTATAAAATCTGCACTTCATATGTATTCTCATTTTAAAGTAGGTATCAGACGTTAAAACAATAAATTAATCTTTGCAGAATAGTTCTTATTGCCAGTTCGATGTAACATATTTTCATAAACAACGCTGAAAGAGCTCTGACAGCTAAAATTTAATCAATTGAGTTTAGCCTAACAATATAGTATAATCAGTCGTATTCTTTCGGAACTCTTTTTCGCGACTTTCATCGAAGGCTCACAATAAAAAATATCGTCATTCTGAACCAAAAAATACAGCAGAAATGATAAACTGAACGAATACTGACTCAACCATACAAGACAACAGCGTTAATATTCCTACATTTCAAAACGTGCTAACTGGATCTGGTGTCATCTACTAGATGATTATTGAGTCACAATGCAATTTTCAATGATATCCAGGCGATATTTACGCGGAAAACAACTGTACATTATACTGTTGGTACTTGCTTTTTCCGTTATCACAATATGTTCTTTCAGGTTTGACTGGTATTTGCCGACAGGAAGAGAGCTACGTACAGGGCCTGAACCATTGACAGGCAAGGATGTAATATTGACACTCGTAAGAAACTCTGAGCTGGAAGATATGAAGAGCTCAATCAAGTCATTCGAGCGAAGCTTCAACTCGAAATTTCATTATGATTGGTGGTTTATGAATGACGAAGACTTTAGCGAAGAATTCAAATTGCAAATAACACCACTTGTATCTGGTGAAGCGAAGTTTATAAAAATATCAAAAGAGTATTGGCAGTATCCAGAGCAAATCGATCAAGAAAGAGCAGCAGCGGCTAGAAAGGAATATGGTAAGAAGAATATCATGTATGGCGAAAGCGAATCCTACAGATTCATGTGCCGTTTTAACTCTGGTTTGTTCTATAAACTACTAGAGCTCCAAGAGGTGGATTACTATTGGAGAATTGAGCCATCTGTTCGTTTTGATTGCGATATTACTTACGACGTCTTCAAATACATGAGAAAAAATCACAAACAGTATGCTTTCAATATGGCTCTCCAGGAAGACATTAAAACTATCCCCAGTCTTTGGGACGCTACAAAACAGTTTTTCATGGAGAATCCACAGCTTATAGCACCCGGCAATAACCTCAATTTTGTTACGGATGATGAAGGAGCGACTTATAATTTATGTCATTTTTGGTCAAATTTTGAAATCGCTAACTTGAAATTCTTCCGTGAGTCGGGCTATGATAAGTATTTCGAGTTCTTGGATGCAAAAGGTGGATTTTTCTACGAAAGATGGGGAGATGCGCCAGTGCACACTCTAGGTGTCAGCATTATGCTACCCGCAGATAAAATTCATTTCGTAGGGAACACTGGCTATTTCCATAACCCTAATCAGGATTGTCCTGTTAATAACGAATTAAGAAATGCTCTACATTGTAAATGCAATCCCAATAAGGACTTCACGTGGCACAAGTGGAGCTGTGTGAACAAGTTTTTCGATGCTCACAAATACGTGCGCCCTGATTCATTGAGCAACATCAAGGAAGCTTATCCCGCAATTTTTGACACCATAGAAACGTAAAAAATGTATGCCAAATATCTTAATCAGACAGGGAGTTGACTTGGATCTCTCACATGACGACAAGCCAATGAGAACCGAGTACTGTAATGACGTATATAATGATATATCCGAATTTCTTTCGGATATCCCTCTGTCAACTGTATAATAAAATGTATCTAATTTGCTTATTCGGTATCGATTATAACAGCTTTGACCGGGGTATTCACATCGGTAACTCTATAAACATTCAATGGTTTCGGTATGTTCTGATTTCTCTGTTATTAATGTTACATTCAAAGACTAACCAAATTATTTTACCAATAGTATATCTCTCAATTAACGAGCAAATCTGCTGGTAAGCTGAACTTTGGCAATCTGGTTTCTATTGCTCCAAATCTATTCTTGTGGGGCGGTGCTTGGGCTGCTAGTGTGATGGTATTCACCGAAGGCTGGCCAAAGTTCCAACAGACCTTCTACGAGAAGATTCCCTTTTTCGGTAAGCACTGGATCGATGATACTCCAGCTGAAGACAAACCAAATTAAAAAGCTCGAAACAGACACATATGCTTCGAAGTACGATTACTCGAAACAGATTGATCGTTATGTTGCTGTGTATCGTTCTTATTTTAGCATATCGGTTATCAATGGATATTACACCATTTCACAAAACGACTATATTCGGTATAAGGAATATAGAGCAGACAGAAATATAACAAATATTCAAAATTTTAATTTATTCGTCACTCATAATTGAACCTACTAAAAAAACTATAATAATATCAACCTATTCAGTATATCCGTTTCATAACTTGGATCCAGATCCTGTCAACTTGATAGCAGCGTAGTCTAGGACAGTTACGTCTCTGTCAATATCGACTGTCTGAAAGATGATGGTTCCATCATCTTGCTTCCATGCCTTAACTTTAAGCCTATCACCCGGAAAAACGACATTCGTAAATCTCACCTTAAGCTCATTATAAGATCCAAATTTCTCTAAAAGAGCCTTGGCACTAACGCCCAACGTACATAGCCCATGCAAGATTGGTTTGGGGAATTTGACAGCGTTTGCTACTCTAGGATCAATGTGCAATGGATTATAGTCACCCGATAATCGGTAAAGAGCGGCCTGGTCTTCATCAGTTTTGATTTCAATCTCGAAGTCCGGTGACCTATCAACAGGTGCTTTGAATGCTCTTGTTGCAAACTTTGCTCTTTGTCCATTGATTGCTTGTTTATTTTTAGATGCATGCGCACCTCTAATGAAAAAAGAGCCTTCATTGTAGGCAACTAATTTGTTTGTTTGAACGTCATAGGTTTTGAAGCCGCCGACAATCACGGCTGCTTTATCGCCTTTATCAGAAACTCTTAAAGGCGTGACAACAGTTTTCAGGGAACCTTGAATTGGCAAAGGGTATTCGTTTAGCTTGAAATATTGTTCACCGTGTAGCAACATAGCATAATTGAAGTTATCAACCAATTGATTCATGTTGAGCGCCGCAATATTTGAAATAAAAGGTATGACGGCAAATGAGGGCAGTACTTGGAAATCTGGATCATTCTCATAAACATACTTCAATTCTTTACTCGTAGCTCCTAGTCCCAAGTTATACAAGATACAATCTCTTGAAGTATAATGGAAGACGTCTGTTGATTTTTTGGCCATATGTGCGCTTTGGACAGATTGCAAAATTGCCATAGACGAGTCCTCCGTAGAGCTAGGATTAAAAGTATTATACTTAAAATTGACTATTTCACTCCAGTTTTCTCTCAAAAGCTCGGGTTCAACAGGGTCAACAGTGGCAACAAATCCTTTACTCCTTTGCCACCTTGTTTGACCGCACCATCCACCTCCAACTTCGAAAAGTTGACCATTTGTACCTTTCTTCCCAGATATATTTTGCAATTCTTCACTGGCCAAGAGAACAACGAAAGGTGAGACTTGCGAAGCATCAAAGTGATTAGTCAATTCCTTTTGAGTAAAAATAGTTTTAGTCATAGCAGTCTCGGCATGTGGAGCTATCACATTAACTTTAATACCTCTCCTTGAACCCTCCAACGCAATTGTTTTCGAAAAACCTAAAATTGCTGCCTTTGCAGCGGCATAATTAGCTTGACCGAAATTTCCATAAATACCTGAAGTTGAAGTAGTGTTAATGATATAACCGGATTTTTGCTTTATGAAAATTGGCCAAGCAGCTTTCGACATCGCATACGTCGCAAACAAATGCACCTTTAACACATCTGACCATTCTTGATCGGTCATTTTTTTAAAAGACCTATCCCTAAGAATACCTGCATTATTGACTAATACGTCCAGACGTCCAAAAGTGTTCAAAGCAGTTTCGATGATTGCAGAGGCTTGTGTTACTATATCATGATTATCTGCGACTGCTGTGCCGGAACCAAATGCTTCATTTAGTGCAGCAACAACGTCCACTGGGGTTTTAATGTCATTTATAACTAGCTTTGCACCATATCTAGCAAACCATTGCGCATGAGATTTACCCAAGCCTCCGCCAGCTCCTGTAATTACAACAACTTTGTTTTGCAATGACCCAATTTTGACATTACCTTGCTCATTTTGGCTGGGCAATTGTTTAGCTTTTTGAATCAAACTATTATAATCCGATAGTTGAACCGGATGCTGAACCTCATTGAATGACTTATTCTTGAAGTCGACAACGGAATTCCACTTATGTAAGATAGCTTCCGGTGTGAAATATTCCGGATTCGGGTTAAAAATTTGACCAGCAGACCTTTCCCACCTTATCTGTCCATAAAATCCTCCAGCCAACTCAAAAATCGAATTCGTCACATCAGTAGATTCATGGGTTAGATATAAAATTAGAGGCACGATTTTTTCAGGACCCAGTTGTTTCAAAATATGAGGAGGCAACACGTTCTCTGTCATTCTTGATCTTGCCAAAGGAGCAATAGCATTCACCTTTATGTTATACCTATTTCCCTCTTTAGCCAAAGTTTCAGCCATTCCCACCAATCCTAGTTTCGCAGCGGAATAATTGGCTTGACCAAAATTACCATATAAACCAGCCGGAGAAGCCGTATTAATGATTCGACCAAATTTCTGGTTCAACATATAAGGCCACGCTGCTTTGCATAATTTATATGCACCATTTAGATGTACATCGATCACTGCACTAAACTCTTTGAGAGTCATCTTGGCAAAGGAAACATCCCTCAAAATACCAGCATTATTTATGAGAATGTCGATACGGCCAAAATTATCAATGGCGGTTTGCACTATCTTATCACCATTGGCATTTACTGAATCGTAATTTGGAACGGCAATACCACCATTTTTCTTAATCTCTTCCACGACCACATCAGCGGCACGACTGCTAGAACCTGCACCTCCCAGAGAACCACCCAAATCATTCACGACCACCTTAGCACCCCTTTTAGCATACTCTATTGCATATGCCTTTCCTAGACCACCACCAGAACCAGTGATGATCACAACCCTGTCCTTAAACAGCAGTTTATCAGATGCCATATCCTTTGTTTCTTCTTTCGCCCTCTTTCTCACAGTAAAGACTTTCCTTAATTACATGTAATAACCGAAATACTTAAGAGATACGGAAACTGACTTATTTATATATGTCGAAGAACATTTCTCCAATCTTGTGGCTTCTAACCGCCATTGTCATCAAGTTTCTTCTGTCGTGCCTTCGATACCCCCGCTTCATAACCTCGGCCTTAGGATTTGAAATCCGAATGAGAGGAAGGGTAATATGTTGAGAGCGACTGCAAAGCAAGGAACTCGGAATCGAAATATAATGCGTAAATCTATGCTCAACATACTTTTATATGTATAGAAATCACATGATAGAGGATTCGCCTCTAATTTCAAAGTCTCCAGCTTTCGTATAGTATTTCACTCCTTTAAAAAGGTTTAAATGCTTCAAATTGCGAATTCCAGATATAATATTTATTGCGTTTATCTGTATACCGCTTGCCAACTGTCCTGAGTAATTATAAGACACAGAGACGCTTTTCACTTTTATACAAAATGGTGAGGAAGAGGAGTTGTGATCTTCAACGCTTTCCACACAGCCTCTAAAAACGGGTAAAGCACCTACAGCGGTGTCTTGGTCGAAGATCCAGATACCCTTGCCTGGCACTACGCTATTTTCAAATCTCCCATGCGTATTGCGCAAGACATTTATCTTGTAGTCATTCGAATCAAGAGTGACTTCGTGTGGTTCTTGGTCTTGAGATTTTCTTTTCAGTTCGTTTTCGCAATTCAGCTCGGTCCTTACCTCCGGGCTAACCTCAACTTCAACTCTCAAATCTTTAATATTCGATACTTTCATTGAACTACTTATGTTTATCGTAATTTCAAATTCATCCTGTTTTTTGCCTAAACCATCCTGAAAATCGACACTAAGCATCCCGACAGTAACGTGATTATAGCCCGCTTTTTTCGCTTGCGGCGTGTCCAGATCAATGACATATTCCATCAAACAGAATTTCCCATCTGGTGGAACAAATCTAAGTTTATCCAAGTCTTTTATGTCTTCATGTGGAATTTCTACCGAACGGTGCAACGATGGAACCCCTAGGTAATTGCCCGCCAAATCCAAGTCAATTTCGACTTTCGGATTTTCACTCAAATGAGACCTAAAATCAATGGCGCCACAGATCGAGCCGCAAACCATCTCCGTCACACACATGTTCTGATCTTTGTATTGCTTGGGTTTTCTCCTCTTCTGCCTCTTCGAATATACCAAATGGATAGTTTCTACCATGTCAACATAAATTTCATTCTCCTTATACTTCAAATTTCCACTTCTCCAAGGAACAATGCTATCTTCGTAGCTATTGTTATCATTGACGAGACTTGCAGGCTGCTCAAAGAATCCTGAATTTTTCGAAGACGGTTGGCGTTGCACAGCTTTTTGAATGCTATTTGCAGTAGAATTTATAATCTTGGACAAATCTGACCTTATTGGAACCATCTGTTTTATCATATTTTCATGCAGCCTCCCTACAGAGGGTTCACCGGCATCGACACACATGTAAAAGATCATGGCGAGACGATCATGGTTATTAGTCAATTTGCTGAGGGTCAATCGATCCTTTTCGAAATACTCCAGAAGAAGCCTATCCATATCTTCAAGAAAAATGAAGGGCTCAATACTTGCTTCGCCTTGAGAGTGCGATGTCAGGCAAAAGTAATTCATCCTGTTTGTGAGCGAATGGTATTTGTAAATCTCCAAATCCTTTCCCAGTGAGCCATGGACTGATCGACTATATCCTAATGGGCTCTGGTCGCCAGAAGATTCCTCTGGGTTTTCATTGCAGTGATCGATGCTCAATTCAGGACAAACAGCTTGTACCTTTGCCCAAAGATGTGCAAAAGGAGGAGAGCTGGAGCTTAGAAGGTACTGAAAAATGAGTGAATTCTTTGTGTCTGTAATATAAAATGATATGAACATAGGGCTTAGAGAATCTGCTTATCGATTCTGGTCGGAAACTAATTCGTTAAGATCAAACAGCTTTTCAGCTATGTTTTTCACGTTTACAAGAAAGGGCGACAATGTTGAAAATAACAAATAAGACAGCATTCACCAATTTCCATCAGCGAAACGGAAAGTTTTGTAAGAAGGATAAACCCAATGAACACTAGTAGCGCGAATAGTCAAGGAACTGGTCCCAACAATGTTGGCAATGGAAGTGGTCAGGCAAACCCATTCAGTAAAATAGGGACGCCATCTTTTAGTATTTCTCAAATTCCGGCTCAAATACTACAAAATTTGACGCCTGCACAAATTCAAATGATTCAGCAAAGGCATCAACATATCCTAATGACCCGTATGCAACAGCATCATCAGCATCAACAGCAACAGCAACAACAACAGCAACAACAACAGCAACAACAGCATCAACCGCAGCAACCGCAGCCACAGCAGCAGCAACAGCAACAACAGCTTGGACGACGTCAATCGGCGCATCAAAATACAGGTCAAAAAGGACAACAATCACAGCAACCTGCCATGGTACCAAATCAAGCTCAAGCACAGGAACAGCGTCAAGCAAATGCTCGCGGAATGGCTCAGCAACCATTCCATGCCCAACAATCACCATCTCCGCAAACTGAATCTCACCAGCAATTTCAGGGTCAAAATGGATATAAGGTCTCTCCTGCCTTTCAGCCACCTAGTGCTGAAAGGATACCAAATGTAGGTAATTCTCAAAACAATCCAATTCCGCAAGCACTAGGAGCCAATGCGTCTGTGCCCATAAATCTTCCGCCTCAAATAGCCCAGTTGCCTTTACGAACGCAACAAGAGGTTCTTAATATTTTAGAGCAGAAGGCGCTCGCAAGAAACAATCCAACGGTAGTTACTGCAATATCTATTGCCCAACAGCAGCTACAACAACAGATACAACAACAACAACAACAACAACAACAACAACAACAACAGCAACAGCAACAACAACAACAGCGACCACAACAGAAGCAAAGTTATGCCGGGCAGGGGCAACTTCATCAAACACAAGTCCCGTTACAGAAAGGAAAACCTCAACATCAAGCAAGACAGATACAGCAACGACAAACACAGGATATGCAGGCGATGTCAGTACCTGCAAATACAGGAATATCAAATAATACCCAATTTTCTCAGCAAAAACCTCATCATGCAATGTCAGTACAGCAAGACCAAACAAGCAATTTAAATCAACATCAAGGTAGAGAAATATCAGTGCCTCCTTTCACACCGAATGCAGCAAGTCAATCGCCATCGATCGCTGCCCCTTTCAATCCCATGTCGCTACCTCCTATGCCAAAGCTTGACTTACCGAAATATCAAACGATTGATTACGACATGCCCGAGAAGAAACTTCCAAGCCTGACATTTTGGTCTAAGCAAAAGAAAGATACAGACACGCTCCTCTATGAACAAATAATACAACGTGATAAAGCTAACAAGTTTGATCTTGCTAGGGAAAATAACGGCTGCGAGCCTTTCAGTATCTATGGTTTCAGTAATAAAGAGTATCTGGGAAAACTATGGCACACATTGAAGTATTACCAAGAGCTCAAATCGACTAGAATGAAATCTATTACGAATACCTCTCAAAATATACCTTCGGCAAGTGTATGGGGTAATGGATATGCGGGCTATGGCAATGGTGTCACTAACGCTGTCACTCATGTAGTCCCAGAATTTCGTGTCGATGATCGTCCGCACATATACCAAAACAAATTGCAAGTCTATCAACAGGCTATGAATGAAGAATCAGAGGATTTGGTCCCCATTCGACTAGAATTTGATCATGAGCGTGACAAATTTTTCCTGAGGGATACATTGTTATGGAACAAGAATGACTCTCTAATAAAAATAGAAGATTTTGTAGATGATATGATGAGAGATTTTCGATATGTGCCAACAAGCAGAGATCAATTTGCTGAGACTGTGGGAAATTCTATGAGAGAGCAAATTACAGAATACCAATCCAATCCCTATTTTGGATTGACTCAAGAGCGCGTTGGTGGAGATGACATGCGTATTAATATCAAAATTGATATTGTGGTAGGTCATAGTCAATTAATAGACCAGTTCGAGTGGGATATATCGAATACTGAGAACTGTCCTGAGGAATTTGCAGAAAGCATGTGTCAAGAACTGTCCCTACCGGGTGAATTTGCTACTGCCATATCTCATTCGATTAGGGAACAGGTTCACATGTATCACAAATCATTAGCACTTTTGGGTTACACCTTCGACGGATCCATTGTAGAAGACGACGATATTAGAAGTCGCATGCTACCTCTAATAACAGTTGATGACGTTTACAGGGCACCTTCCGATACTAAAACCTACACACCGAATCTATTGCAAATATCGGCTGCCGAGCTGGAGAGATTGGATAAAGACAAAGATAGGGATACGAGACGTAAGAGAAGACAAGGTAGATTAAGTAGGCGTGGGGTAATTATGACAGGAAATGTAGGCAACAGCACCGCAAATAGTAATGCATCCAATAATACCATTGGTAATGGTGGTTCTGGCATTGCAAATGGGTCGTCGACGTCAGGTCCTGTTGAGGTTTCTCTCCCTGATATCGCAGACATTCCAAGAACATTCAGGAGTCCAGTGCCAACCACGACACAACCTGGTGGTGTAGATTTGGGCCCGTCAGTGGGATCCTATCAATTAGAAACAGCAACCGAACATGTTCCAAGGCCACCAAGATCTGTCGATACAATGCCTCTTTGTCATATTGTTGATCACCTGCCCGGAAAATTTTTGCTCGTTTCAATTAATTTGAAGAATAAGACCAATTCAAATGGCATGAACACTGATAGCAGATCTGAAGGTGAAAATCCCATTTCTCCAGGACCATACTTGTCAACAGCACATGTAGACCCTTTGATTCAAGCCGTATCTCAACCTCCACTTGACAAGGAGGAACCTGGATTTGAAAACTAGTTAATAAATAGCAGAATCAAAAATATCAGCGCATCGTAGTTGTTTGGGTATATAGGTGTCGTATAATAAAAACTTGTATCATCACTATTTTCAAATACCGGGTAACAGAAATTATAGTCTTGAAAAGTGGCAGAGGTAAAAGATTCGGAATACGCCTTCAATAGATTATGTCACAAAAGTGAACAGCATTTGTAATCACTTGGGGGTTTCACAAGCTCTCGCCAAATATTCGATTGAAAACAGTCGAAAACCGATGATAGAATCTCAACAGCAAGTTGGAAGCTCAAGATCCACCGGAGAAACTCAGGGAGCCCAACTGTTAGCGAGCGAAAATAGTAATGCTACTCTCCAGCAACCCAACGATGACACTGAACATGACCTAGAAGCTGGAAGTAGCTCAGATCAGCGTAATGATGCCACTAGCTTTTCAAACAATGCTCTAAGAAGAATTAAGGCTGCAGGTAAGCTTTTCAATATCCTTGACAGAATATATAGGAAAAATAGCCAGCAAGCATCACATTTACAACAAGGTGCCAGTTTCGATGGAGTTTTTAGCAATCTCAGCGCAAAACCTGATTGTCAGGTGAATAATGTTGTTGCTGAGCAGGATCACCCTCCCACCTACGACGAAGCTGCGATAGACATGGCGCCTTCTTATTACGGTGTTGATGACGACTCCGGATTGTACAATAATGAAATTTGTATCGAAGGTTTGCCTGTTGGAAATATCGCAAACCTAATATGGAATATCGTTGTTAGCTCAAGTTTCCAATTTATTGGATTTCTAATAACCTACGTTCTTCACACATCACATGCAGCAAAACAAGGCTCTCGATTTGGATTAGGGGTAACTTTTCTTGGATATGCATACTCAATGATGCCAAATGATGTAACGGCTAAAGTTGGTAAGGATAAATCGTTGGACAGAGTTGAATTACCAGACCCGGATGAATACGACGATTTACGGCCATCCTCGGGGCCAACCACGCAAGATAGTTATGCGTCGGATTTGAGCTCAGGTGTTCTACAGGAAAAGCAAGACTTTCCATTTCTAGCGATTGCAATCGGTGTGCTAGGTGGATTCGTCATTGCGAAGAGCATATGTGATTACGTAAAGGTCAAAAAAATGGAACACAAATACCAGTCTCAGGATTCTAACTAGGGTTCTGGATATCAAATATCGGGAGAAAAAAATGCTATAAAAACAATCTATAAAGTTCTAAATACAACTTATGAAAATACCAAATGTCTCATTAGCCTAAGATTAACAAGACTTTTTCGTATATCGTGAAGACAATACCACCACTTAATATCAACCGACCGAGTCTTGGGGTTGCACCTTTCCAAAAAGCTTTTAATCCCTCTTGCCTGAATATCGTTGAGAAACAATTGAAAGTTGATGTATATCGGGACGCATCCAAACTTTGCATTCTTGTTTTGACAGTATCTATCGGCATAGTCGAATAAACAGTCACCACACCACTGAAGGCACCTACAATAAAGGTTAATCCGGATGACAGAGGTTTGTCCATTGGTGAGTTCGTATAGTCCTGAATCATTG
The DNA here is from genome assembly GCA_030572985.1 of Zygotorulaspora danielsina. Classification (NCBI taxonomy): domain Eukaryota; kingdom Fungi; phylum Ascomycota; class Saccharomycetes; order Saccharomycetales; family Saccharomycetaceae; genus Zygotorulaspora; species Zygotorulaspora danielsina. The sequence continues at coordinate 153,495 of JAJMCL010000016.1, forward strand.
TCTTAATCTTATTATAACAGCCTAATCTAACAGCTTGATTGGCAGCTTGTCTCATAGAAACAGGCAAAACCCCATTATAAAGACCACGAAGTCCCTTATCCCGAACCAAAGATGCATAATTCCGTACAATACCACGACCATTGTTGTGATACTTTGGACTGACCGATTGCTTATCATCGATTAATCCTGTCTTGATGGCTTCAAATGGCGTCACAGCCACAACACTCTCAAGCAGACCAGCACCAAGCCCTGCGATAACGCCTCTTGGACCACTCAATTCTCCCGTATGTGGGTCTCTCAAAAAGTTTTTAATGATATCAAAACCTAAGAATCTCACTCCTGCCTTTGCTGTATTACCGACGATGAAAGCTGGACATCCAACGTAGATAGACCCAATACCTTGTGTTTTTGCTGTACCGTATATCAAGACTAGTGGGTTTCTCGAGCTCTTTGATGCATTATCCAAAAGTTGCAGCCTGGTTTTTGCGAACTCGAACGGGTATGTTATAGACGCTTCCACTGCACCTGCAAGGGAACCGGCGAAAAAAGATTTCAAAGGATCTACCTGCTTCTTGGTTTGGGCTGACATTATTCCCCGTTATCTTGTGATATTGATAATTTCAGTCGACTTGTCGGTAACCGAATAGAACCATACATATCTTTAATTTGCTCTTATACAACGATTGAAAATTTATAGTTCAATACATCTGCTCATCGCCAAAATTCATTTTTCCGCTGGAAATTCTTTGCAGATATATCGCACGATATTTACAAACTGGACTAATGCTACAAGACGCCTGGTTAACAAATGTGGCATAAGACCCTGTGCAGTACTAAGATATTTCTTATGTCGCACAGAAGTTGAAATCCTTGGGAGTTCGGTTTCAAGACCGTGGCATTGAAAAAAACGCTACAAAGAGAGCGCTTGCTCATAATTATTTTCCACTCAATCATCTGATTATTTTGTTCTAATCCCACTGGCAAGAAAACGATGATAAAATGGCATTTACGTAATGTTTGTTGGTCGTGATATCACTTTCTTGCTGACTCTTTACCATTTGTCCGTTCAAGTAAAAAATAAAATAAACTAAAATAAAATTTAAAAAAAAAGCGAAATCTTCTGAATTGAAGATTTCATCGTCAGTAAATAAAACTGTTATTCAGCCAATTCAGGACCTGGTCGAACCTGGAAAGGCTTCTTCACTTTCATTGGTTACCTGAAGTATAAGCAAAGCGTTTTTTTAGGACTAGAAAATCCTAAATATTACCGCTATTGCCATAGTTTGCAGATGGCTAACGAAAATGAGATACCAAGTGCTGAGGTATGCGTATCAACACAACATCATTCTGCCATAAACAAGAGCTCTATGGAGTACGTCATCCGTTCGGGAGTAGCGGGGGGGATATCAGGGTCATGTGCTAAGACACTTATAGCGCCATTAGATAGAATTAAGATATTATTTCAGACTTCAAATCCACATTATACAAAATACGCTGGATCTTTAGTCGGACTAGTGGAAGCCGCTAAGCATATATGGATAAATGATGGTATTCGAGGGTTTTTTCAAGGCCATTCAGTCACATTAATTAGGATATTCCCATATGCGGCGGTGAAATTTGTGGCGTACGAACAAATAAGAAACTTCCTGATTCCTTGTAATGATTACGAATTGCATTGGAGAAGGTTAATGAGTGGTTCACTTGCTGGGCTAAGTAGCGTATTTCTTACATACCCGCTGGACTTGATACGTGTTAGATTGGCTTATGTTACGGATCATAATAAAGTTAAGTTATGCAAAACTATGAAAACGATATGGTCTGAGCCTGCATCAGTTACACTCACCTCTAGATCATTTGTACCCAAGTGGTTCAGCCATTGGTGTAACTTTTATCGTGGCTTTACCCCGACAGTTTTAGGAATGATTCCGTACGCTGGGGTGTCATTCTTTGCTCATGATGCTTTGCATGATCTATTAAAATCACCCCTCTTAGCGCCATATTCAGTACTGAAGCTGTCAGATGAGGATGACAAAATACGCACACAGAAGAAACAGAAGATTCCCTTGAGAACTTGGGCGGAACTTGTTTCTGGTGGATTGGCAGGTATGTTATCTCAAACAGCCGCATATCCTTTTGAAATTATTAGACGAAGACTGCAGGTGAGTACTTTAACGCCACGGAATATACGTGAACACAAGTTTCAATCCATCGGTGAGATCGCAAGTATTATATACAAAGAGCGTGGATGGAGAGGGTTTTTTGTTGGATTAAGCATTGGTTACATCAAAGTGACACCAATGGTTGCATGTAGCTTTTTCGTTTATGAAAGAATGAAATGGCATTTGGGCATTTAGGCATTTAGGCATTTGAGAGCATATAAACATTTTAACCTCTTTCTTGCCGACTTCGAAATAAACTTGTTCATATTATTTTATTATATATATTCATGGTAAAAAAGGATAATTAATTTTTTTCATCTGAATTTGGAATAGTATTCTTCTTCCTGAAACTTTTTGGTGACCAAATCTAGGATTTCCTTCGGGTAAACGTCCTCAATTTTTTCTCCACCATTTAATACACGATCTTCATGCAGTTGTCTTTCGTCTTTTGTTAACACTACAACATTTTGTAATGAAACTGGTTTTGAGGGATCCCACTTGGACAAAGTAAGCTTAGTAGAATAGCCGCTGAGTGCCGATTTGCCTCTAAAAACTTCTTCTAGAATGTAGCTTACATCTGATAAGGCAATGGGTACACGTTGGTCTTCCATTCCAATCCGACTCATTTGTCCGGCCAAAGTCTGAAACAATCCATCATAAAGCTTCATTCTATTCTTGCCTTCGATTGGGTCCATTGGATAACCTGATAATTTTGTTAAGATCCATGTGGCAATAGTCAGGCCAAATATACCTGGCATCGTCCCCAAGACCGGAAGGATCCGAACACGAAAGTCCTTCAAGGCGCTCAACTCGCCAACCTTTCCCTTTTCATATTCTTCATCAGGAAGTGGTAAAAGTCTAGCTTTTCGTGGATCAGGTTTTTCAGCACTGAAAACCACAGGTATGCCTGTGAATACACCTTTCTTCTTCAAACATCTTCTCACTGTTCGTGCTAACGGGTCTTCCTCAGTTGCTGTTATATCCCCGATATTAATACGAGTCGGGTCACTTTTTGTAGAAGCACCCATAGAGGAAATCACCTCTAGTTTGTGATCATATACATATTTCAGCAGATCAATTTTTGTATTCAAATTATCAATGCAATCAACAACCATTGTTGGCTTGCCCGATCCATATATAAGCCTTTCAGCGTTCTCCAAAGTCCACAATTCATTTATGGCCTCAATCTTGCACCATGGTGCTACGGCGCTTAGATGTTCTTTCAAACAGATTACTTTTGGTGTTCCAACGTCATTCAAATTAGCACAACTATGTCTATTCAAAGAGCTTAGTGAGACCTGATCAAAATCGATAACTCTAATACGACAGCATCCAGAACGCACCAACATCGTAACAACCCATGATCCAACACCACCGGCTCCTACCACAACTATGTATTGTTGTTTTAATTTATCCATACCCTCTTCACCTAAGAATGCATAGTTACGCGCAAGCTGCTCACGAAACAATTCGTCATTATATGCAGTACTTTCTAAAGGTTTTTTGAACTTCTTGTTGATCTTCTGAGTATCAGAGGAGCGTAATTTCCAAGCTATATCTATACATTTGGTAATAGCTACAGAACACAAGGCTGTAGCGGCAATGATCTTCCAAGTATCTTTATTCTTCATTTAAACGGCGCCCACTAGCCAGGTAACCTGTAAAAAACAGCAAGGAGTACTGCAGGGGAAAAGAACGCTAGATCAGTAACGTATTAAATTGATATTTATTTATGTAACTACGTTTACTGTATAGCTCATTGCGTAAACTGAAAAAATTTTTCAACTTTTTTTTTCCATGCAAGGCACGACGACAATAGAGAAAATTAAAACGGAGAGACAGGATCACACGTCTTCGAAATCAATATCCATTTCATCTTCGTCCCCACTGCTTTGTTGTACGTTATCATTTGTAGTGTAATCAGCTTTTTGCTCCTGATGCTTATTATCTTGGGCCCCACCGTCACCGACGACGTCTTCAATATCTACGCCGCCGTCCTCTTCATTCTTCAATGGGATATCATCATAATCGCCTGGTTCGTCATCATCGTCATCGTCTTCATCATCATCGTCTTCATCCTTGCTCTCCGCCTGTTTCTTAGCAAGCGAAGCGTAGTATTCATTTAGAGTTCTTTCATTTTCTCTCTCCTCTATCTCTTTTTCTGTTAGTGGGCGATGTTTTGGATAGAAATCATCCATATCTCTTTCACTGCCATCAATACCTTCAGCGGCTGTCTCTTCGAGTGACATATTTGCTTGTGCAGTCGTCTTTGGATCAAATTCCTCATCTTCATCGAGTCTACCTAGAGCCGATTTGCCAATAGTACTTTGTTTGTGCCACTCCGGAACAGCATTTTGTTTTCTTTTCTCCTCAGCTTGACGTTCTTGCAATGCACGTTGAGCGATCTCATCATTTGCTGTGGTAATATTAACATGTAATGTAGCTTGCGAATTAGCACCTGCACGCCTACTGCTATCGTTACCGAGTAAAGAGCCATCCATTGCACCTGCAGCCAACGACGAATCACCTGGTCTGAACATGGTGCTCCCCTTCTTTGGATTATACGTGTAAGCTGCACGAGATTGATTCTGAGGAGGTATCAGCCGGGCCAGAGCAGTTTCGAAGGTATTTTCTTCGATTCTAGAGTCGTCAATCTTTTTTAGATAATCAATAATCGGCTGTACCTGATCCATCAGCCTGTTTAATCTATCCTGTTTTTCCTTATTTTTCTTACCTGAATCGTCTTCCACCAACGGATAATCGCATAAAGAACAGACAAATTCCGTTCTATCATAGTTTAATAGCTGAACGGCTTCCAGTTGACTATATTTTGTGGAACAAATAGGACACATGTATCCATTTGGGGCAGAATTTTTATCTAAATCGTCCTTCAACCTTTGAACGACCTGGTGTACCTTCCATTTTATGGCATCGATTGCATGAGGAAATTTGGTATAAAAATAGACCCTTTCGACGCTCTTTGAGTTTGGTGGATACTCCCTCTGTTTGTGTGTAGACATCAGACCATCAGATCTAAGTCGTGCTACCAGCGGGCCTAGATCTGTCTTGTTGATGCCTAACAACTGTTTCAAATCCTCTTCAGCTAAAACTGAATGGAATATAATAGCATCAAGCAGCAAGACATATGAGCCCCCATAAAATCCTCGCACTACAAATTTCAAAAGGTTCTTGACGATTTCATCGATAGGCCTATCCATGCCGCCGTCACCCGAGTACTAATTACTACGTGCTCTGAGCATCATTATCAAACCAGTTCGTCTTGCATTGGAAATATTTCAGTTTTCATGCTGGCCAGGAATACATCCGTACACAGTGATATTTTATCCACCTCTGCGACAGCTGTTAAGACAGATAAGCTACCTCACGGCCCCAACCCAATGCTGTGCTGTGTCTTTCTGAACTCCCGATGTTGCGCCTTTGCTTATGGTCTTGCAGTATTGGCCCTTTAATGGCTTCAATCTGCTTCTCTTACGGGATATGGACAATCACTGGGCCTCAAGACACAAGACAAACGCGAACCGGCAACGGCCTGCAGTGCAGATAGCTCGTCATTTCATCAACATCTCGCAATTCTCAAAATTTCTTAAAGCGCCATCGTCCAGCTCACCGTACTAGCGGTACCGGCGATCGAAAAGGGTGAAAGGTTGAAAAAATTCTTTGTTGCAGCACAGGGCGCGGTGCTATCAGATCCGATTTTCTCCGAGAGATCAAGCTCTTCGCTAGAGCCAGCGAAGCGTGGCGTCGTCAATCGTCATTTCAAACAGAATGGTTGATCTCGAAGCCATCTGAACGAAGCGTCTCAATCGGCGTTGGGCGGCTATGAGATACAGAGATGAGCTGAGTAATTATTGAAACAAAATTCGGGTTATCCGTCCACTGTACGCACCACCTGATCAAATTTTATTAATCCTTGGCAGCAGTTTCTCTCGATACATTCTCCATGTAATCATATGATGATATCAGTAGAATTCTTTTTGCTAAAATTCTTAAAGCGCCGTTCGACTCTGCGCCGATTTCACCCGATGAGTCTCATTAAGCGATTTTTTTCATTTTTTTTCCATTTTTTTGTTTCTTCTTTACATTCACCGAGACTCGGATTGAATTACCAGACACCAACTCATGTACATATATATATGTATTTACCAATAGCTTGCGTACTTAGACAGATAGTTAGAGTTGCACGGCTGGTTGAATGAATTACACATAGCTTAGCGTTCCCTCTTTACTGCATCTTTTTGTTGAGTGCTGATTTTTTTATAGATAATGTTGGCTTCAAAATCTGCAATTTCGATTGCTAAAAGAACATTGCTTGTTAGACAATCATGTCGTTCATATACCTCTAAAACAAGAAGCAATTTTGCTACAACAACCAGGGATACTACTTTCAATCAAAGTACGCTAGATGATCCCCATGTTCAGAAGACGCCCGTTGGATCCAAAGCTAAACAGCTGTTTGAGGCTGGCAAGCCCAAGCTTACACGTCTTTCTGTAGACGGGCCAATCGAGTGTCCTTTGCAAAGTTTCCAGCTATTGAACTCTCCATTGTTTAACAAGGGTTCAGCATTCACACAAGAAGAAAGAGAGGCGTTCTGCTTAGATGCACTGTTGCCGCCACAAGTCAATACCTTGGACGAACAAGTGGAAAGAGCATACAAGCAGCTCTGTTATCTTAAGACGCCGTTAGCCAAAAACGACTTCATGACTTCTATGCGTGTGCAAAATAAAGTTCTATATTTTGCATTGGTCAGGAGACATATCAGAGAATTGGTGCCTATTATCTACACGCCGACTGAAGGTGACGCCATTGCGGCATATTCTCACAGGTTCAGGAGACCAGAAGGTGTATTTTTAGATATAACTGAACCTGATTCTGTTGAACGTAGATTGGCCGTTTATGGTTCCGATAAAGACGTCGATTATATTGTTGTTTCAGACTCTGAAGGTATTCTCGGCATCGGCGACCAAGGTATTGGTGGTATTCGTATCGCAATCTCAAAACTAGCATTGATGACGCTTTGTGCCGGTATTCATCCTGGCCGTGTGATGCCCGTTTGTCTTGATGTTGGTACAAACAATAAAAAACTAGCACGTGACGAATTATACATGGGTAATAGGTTCGCAAGAGTCAGGGGTAAGCAATACGATGAACTTATCGAGGAGTTTATTCAGGCTGTCAAGAAGAGATTTCCAAACGCAGTATTGCATTTCGAGGATTTCGGTGTCAAGAATGCGAGAAGAATTCTTGATAAATATCGTAACCAGCTATCATGCTTTAATGATGATATTCAAGGTACAGGTGCCGTTGTAATGGCCTCTTTGATTGCCGCATTGAAGCACACTAACAGAGACTTGAACGAAATTAAAGTTATTGTCTATGGTGCTGGATCTGCTGGTCTAGGTATTGCTGATCAAATTGTCAACCATATGGTTACCCATGGCTTGACCAAAGAGGAAGCACGTTCAAAGATCTATCTAATGGATAGACGTGGTTTGATCTTGTCATCATTAGAAACAACTTCGACCCACGCTCAGCATTTATATGCAAAGGCCGATCAAGAGTGGGAGGGCTGTAATACCCAATCGCTTTTGGATGTTGTTGAAAAAGTCAAGCCAACCTGTTTGATTGGCTGTTCGACACAGGCCGGTGCGTTCAACAAATCGATTGTCCAGGAAATGTACAAGCATAACCCAAGACCTATCATTTTCCCATTATCGAATCCTACAAGATTGCACGAGGCTGTCCCAGAAGATTTAATGCACTGGACTGATTTCAATGCGTTAGTTGCAACGGGTTCCCCATTCCCAGCTGTCAATGGCTACCGTATTTCTGAAAACAACAACTGTTTCTCATTCCCAGGTATTGGCCTAGGTGCCGTCCTATCTCGTGCTACAGTTATCTCCGATACGATGATTTCGGCGGCCGTCGACCAATTAGCGTCACTTTCACCGTTGGAAGAAGGAAACTCAAAACCTGGATTGTTACCACCTTTAGAAGTTATTCAAGATACCTCTTCAAAAGTCGCCACCGCAGTTATCTTACAGGCGTTGAAAGAAGGTGTTGCTCGTATCGAAGAAGAAGAGGTCCCAGGCGCACCAGGTAAGAAGGTCGCAGTGCCACGTGACTTTAACAAGTGTTTGGCTTGGGTAAGAAATCAAATGTGGGAGCCAGTTTATAGACCAATGATTAAAGTTAATCATGATCCTGCAATTCATACCCATCAAATATGAGATGTGATCAATCTCCATATATTTTTAATTTTGTAATATATTCCAGAGAACTTAAGAGAGAAAAAAGAAAAATTTAACAAACATTGATTCTGTTATATATCATTAATATTGTTGTCTTTTTTTTTATCTATTCATGCAAAAAATGCTTATTCCATTCCACCTTATGTCGTCGTCGTAGCTTATGCGTCAGTCCTTCAATCCTTCAAATTGTCGGAGATGAATGCCTGCTCTCCGCTTTTCAACGCCAAGATGTCTCTTACGTCGGTTGTATATCTTAGAGCTTCCAAAAACGGCAAGAGGGTCAACAGATCAGTATCCGAAGGGTCGCTTATCCACCCTTCAACTTGAATTGCATTGTCAACGTTCAATGCATAGCTAATGGGACTGTTGTCGATCAGGATAATTTCGCCCAGTCCGCCCAATGCTGTCACACTCGTTGCAGTATTCGCACTTCCGCAAAGGATCGAGAGATCCTTGATGTAGCCGACACCATCTCTGAGTATGCAGTTGTTTCTGTAGAGCCTTTTGGTGAAATTTCCCGGGAACGAGCTCTCCAACCAATCTATAACCGGGTCCGCGTATTCCTTCATCGATGCTGTGAAGATCACCAAATCGTACCACTTGCTGACCTTTGACAGAAAATGATCACAATGTGGCCGTTTGTGCACGTAGTAAAGCGTCGAAACACCACTCACGGCGAACCTGACCTCGACCATATGTCCCTGTGAGGGGTTGCTATGAGAGGTGTTTCTTGACGCGGAGTGGATCAGGGTCTCGTCGAGATCCATCACCAAGATTTTTCTCTTTTGTGCATTTAGGATAGACTTTGGTATCAATTTTTTCGGGAACAGGAATCTGCCCATCTTTTTGGTGCCCAACACATTATTTATTGCGCCAGAGGAACTGTCTGACCTGCTGCCTGATTTGACGTTCAGCGACTTTGAGGTCCTCACAGGGGTCGTTGTCTTCACCAAAGAGCCTTTGACAAAATCTCTTTGCAGATAGAGCTCGCCCCCGCCGCTCAGATCGTCTTCGTCGTTTTCGTTAATTTTGTGCAAGGCACCGGCAGCGCTCGATTTGATCGTTGTCAAAGGGTCGCCGGATTGCTCGTTTTGGTTTCCATTTTTGTGTAGTTTCGACTTGACGCCGTACTCAATCAAAATGATCGGCGAGGAGATGAGGAACCACAGAAATTGAGCAGGCTTGAACACCAAATAGTGCGGACAAAAGAGGAGAATTGACCAGACAGTCGCCCTTAATTTTCTCTTGAAGCCGTTGCCATTGCCGTTGCCGTTGCCATTGCCGTCGCCGTCGCCACTGCCACTGCCACTGCCGTTACCGTGGCTGCCGTCGCTGGCCCTGGCCCGGACCCTGCTTTTTTTTCTGTTCTCCAGCTGCACAGGCTCGAGCTTTACAGCTCGAGCGCGACCAGGGCTTGTGTCGGGCTGTTTTTCAGAGCCGGCAGCCCCAGTCGCAGTCGCAGTCTCTGTCTCGGTCTCATGGCCCACGTCTTTTCTGCCAATATTCGATCCCGCTAGGTTGTTGCTTATGTAGAATAAGGCATTCATGAGATCATTCCCCTGCTCTGGCTGGCTTCCCCGTCGAGAGAGGTGCGATTGGTTTTTTGTACTTTTTTGAAATTTCCACTGGCCTTCGCCCGGCCCTGGCCCTTAATCGACCACAGCTCGTGCCAACTGCAATATGTTGGACCGCTTCGTGCGACGCGATCGGCCCCCATAAACGAAATCGCCGACCGAACCTTTTATCACCACCCCCCACCACCACCCCACCAAGAAAACCCCGTCCGCTCACGCCCGAGCGCCCAGACCACGTCAAGATGAACGCCAGTTTAAGGGACGTCTTGCAGCTGGTGGAGAGCGAGTTTCCTGCGGACATGCTCGGCCCCGACGGCACGCGCTTGGCAAGACACCTGCTGGTCATGGACGGCACCCCGTCCCGTGACTCGGCCGTGTTGCGCAAGCTACTGCAACTGCTGGACACGAACCTCGGCGCCAAATACGAGTCCTGCCGGAGGCTTCTATACGACAACGCCAGACCCTGGAAGGAAAACAAGATGCAGGAAATGCGCTCCAAGGGCCTGATATACGTGATATACTACGACAAGGACGCAGACCTACCCGGACGCGAGCCACAGCTGTTCCTGTCCTTCATGACATGCCACGAGTGGGACATAGTCGAGCAGGGCGACCAGCACCCGGTCCTGTATCTGTATGAAATACAGATACGCGAAAGCCTCCGGGGCCGCGGACTTGGCCGACGGCTGTTGCTCCATCTGCTTGCGCTTGCGCGTCTGATCAACCAGCAGCAGGCCCAGTGCGACCCCATCTTCTGCCTGGAGCTGACTGTGTTCGGCGATAACGAGAATGCGATCAAATTGTACCGGCGAGTAGGCGGCAAATTGACTTTCGGATCTCCCAAAGTGGAAATAAAGGATCACGGCCAGAGAATGACCCGATTAGCAAGAAAAAATGCAGCTGCCACTGCACAAAAAGGTTTAGCCGCTGGGCGCGTCGTCAATCGGGTAATTCCTGCTTACTTCACCTTCTACATTCCGCTAGAGCAAGATGTGGAACCCATCGAAACGGATCGGAGATAGTGCCATTCTCTCTCTCTCTCTCTCTATCTCTCCCATCACCATCACCATTACACTGCAGCGTCATCTCTCTCCCCCACTTTTCCCACGTTCCACTTTCCTTCCGTAGACCGCAAGCCGTGATTTCCGGTTCCTACGGCGTGTGCGCCTCAATCGAGAAAAGCGCGCAGGAAACATATGATCGCTTCAGGTTCCTCGCGTGCTGGCATGCTGGCGTTGTTGTGGAATTCGCGACCGGCTGCGACACAAAGCGCTGTGACGTACGGATGTCGCCGCGATCCTCGTCTCGGTGCGCGTTCCACAGTTGGGATTTTCGTTCATGGAATGTGGTAAATAATACAACTGCTGTATTCTTTCCCGTTTTTTTTGCTTTGAATACCCAAAGGAACAATTGAGGAAACAAGTGACGAAATCTTTTTTTTGCCTTACAGGTGCGGCCCATTCTTCGCATTAAGAAGTGCAAATCCCCTTCTACATGCAACAAGTTAAATAAATGGAAATAAAACTTAGTTTCGGTTCTTTCCTTTTGTTTTTTTCTAACAGCGGATTAGTGGGCGGTCGTTCTGCGGTGATTTCACAGCGATTACTGTTTAGCTTTGACTATTGGAAACAAAGTTTAAGGTCCAAATTACTTATTCTTGAGGAAACGAACTTATTTTCGTATTCTTCCAAGGAAATATAAAGGAAAAAAAAAGATGCTCGATGCTGGAGATGCGAAGGCGTTTTGTACCTGCTGCTGACATGTTTGTGCAGAGAGAGATATATATATAGATACATATATATTGAATTAGGTTTTGAAAGTGTGTATTGCAGCGTCGTCTATTTTTTGTATACGCGCGAGCCTCATCCTGGTATAGGGTGGCTTTGTATGGTGCGGAACTTGGATAAAACACCATGATGATGATGAATTGGAATCACGAACAGCAGCAACAGCAGCAGCAGCAACCGCAGCAACCGCAGCAGCAACCGCAGCAGGAGCAGCTAGCACCGCAACTGCAACAACAGCAACCACAACAGCAGCTGCAGCCGCAGCTGCAGCAACCACAGCAACCACAGCAACCACAGCAAGCCCAACAGCATATGCATCCGGGGCCGTATGGGATCCCATATGCGGCGATGTATCCCAACGACAATGACAAGAACCTCATGGCGGCACACATGCCCATGCACATGGGTGCGTCCAATCCATATTCATATCCATACCAATATCCTGTTCAATACTATCCACAGCAGTACTATTCGCATCAAATGCCGCCGGTAGCGATACAAGTCCCACAGGTGCCGCAGATGCAGCACATGGCGCAAGTGCAACAGCTGCCTCAGGTCTCGCAGATGCAACAGATGGGCCCGAATGGCAACGCCAACTCGCACCTGCCATACTACTACATGAACCAGCGTTCCCCTGACGAGATAGACGCCAATTCCTCGCTGATGTACCATCACCAGCAGCAGCAGCAGCAGCAGCAACCGCAGGAGGTGAGCTATTTTGTGCCGCAGCCGGCACAGCAGCCACCCCGGCAACAGACCCCACTGCAGCAGACCCCACAACAGCAGGCTGCCCAGCAACTAACCCCACAGCAGCCAGCACAGCAGCAGCAGCAGCAGCAGCAGCAACAGACCCCACAGCAGCAACCTCTACAGCCACAAGTTACACAGGTTACACAGGTTACACCAGCTGCACCAGCTCCACAAGTGGCACAGACTGCACACGCCCCACAGCCACAGCCACAGCTCCAGTCGCAGCAACAAGCTCTACCGTCCTATCAATATTTTCTAAGCCAGACACGTTCATCACATTCTCCGCAACGAGTGCACAAGTCGCCCGAGGAACATCCCAAGTTCAAACCTTTCTTGCCTAGCCTGTCGCAATCTCATACCCCCAACTCGGGCTCAAAGTTGAACGCAGTCCCGGGCACTGGCACTGGCACTGGCACTGGCACCGGCACATCTATCATACCGTCCCGTACCCCGCCAATGCTCTTGAAATTTCCAAACGTTCACCCGGAGGCGTCTGTAAAATTATTAGACGAGGACCAATTAGTGCACAAATGTCATCTCTGCGAGAAATCTTTCAAAAGAAAATCGTGGCTCAAGAGACACCTTCTATCGCATTCTCCAAGGCGACACTTCCAGTGTCCTTGGTGTTTAAGCAAGCACAAGAGGAAAGATAATTTACTGCAGCACATGAAACTAAAACATACGGATTATGTTTTGAGGGAACTAAAGCATAACGACATCTCATTCAATCCCCCGCCTGACACGACAAACGAAAATATCAGAACTCTACTATGTGAAGGTAGACTTAACAAGGACGAAGTTAAAAAAGTTTTAAATCTATTAATTGATAAACATAATAATCAAATTTTACAGTAAAGAAAGACTGTAACCTTCTAGCATTATTTCAGCATATATAAACAAACATTCAACAATTTTTATTACAGCATCTCTCTAACAACCGCCTCGTGAGGGAAATCATCGTCTTGTGGGTTTTTCAGGATCTTGGTATTTTGAAATTCTTGATGTTTACTAAATGCAATACCATAGCTTATCGCCGATATTGTCAACCCGACAGCAACAACAATCAGACTAGTTGCTTGGACGGCTATCGAGCACCATTGAATGATGCACATACCAATGTAAAATAGGCATCTATAGCCATTAGTTTCAAATTTCTTGATAAACTCAATAAAATTATTGCTCATTGGACATATTTTCAACAGAAATGGTACCTCAATAAAGAGTATAACACAGCCTTGTATTATACTAACGATACCAAATGCGATGACCGCACTAACGTGAAATAAGTTTGCGATACCAAGCGCAAGGCACAGGATAATATTGATATACCCAAACCATTGCCCATAGAGACTGAAATTGAAACTCTTCAAATCACTGATAATCCCCCCAACATTTATAAACTGTCGAATACTTAGTGCCATTGCTGTTACCCAACTTGTTCAGTTTATAGCCCAGTATCAGCCGCAATAAAACTGCTAAATGTGTGTATGATTATAAAGGGTGTTTCTCGCTGCGGCTTCCTCATTTTTGGTTTTTTTTACTTGCCTCGTAAAAAAACATCGATGAGATATCAAAAAACGATTTCGTTGGAGACAACCTGCATTATAAAGACTCAGCGCATCGCTACAAAAAAACCGTTCATTTGTGGCAAGAATTAACTGCTTTTATCAGCCTCCGATAGACAGAGGTGCAGTTTTCCGCAACATAGTGTATTTTATATTGCGTAGACGCTGATGGGAGATACAGGCAATTTTACAGTCAATGACACTATTCCTAGTGATAAACGAGCAAGTGTCAAGAACAAATTTCCGCCATCTAACGATCCCGTTTTGATGGAAAACGAAAAACCTGATATAACAAAACTTTCAAGGAAATTTCAAATAACTACGTTCATCTATGATCTGCAACATGGTCTCAGCTTTAGCAACGCGCTAACGAGATTCCAGATGATGAGAGCTTTGATGGAACAAGTTGTATCAGAGGCTATCGAGAATAATGTCGATAGTGACGATGATGTCTATGAAGATGCCTCCTCAACAGTGGGAGAAGGTGATGAGCCCAAAGGGATAATACCGGTCAAAGAGCCAAAAAACATACCCACATACAATGACGTCGTTATACCTCAGGATAAAAACCCGATAGCCCAACAAAACCATATCGATTGCCACGATGGCTCGCTTTGCCATCTACACGGGGGCGGTTCTGATCTGGCTTTCGATCATCTAACTGTTATATCAGAATCAGAAAAAGCAGATCATCAGTTTTTGAGACTGCGCATCAAACAAATAAACGACCTAGCTATCGATCAAAAACAAAAGGCCTCCATGATTCAGAAGCTGATGATGGGCAACTTTAATGCACAGTTTCGTCCGTCGAACGAGCTCATACAGCACGGGGAGACGCAATCAGAGCCCCCGGACAATTATTTGACGGCGCTGTCCAGCGTGTCTGAAAATGACTGGAAACCAGAGTACCACGAGCCAGGTCTATATGGCTGTTCACACTACCAACGCGCCTGCAAATTGCAGTGTTATATATGTCGGGGATGGTACACATGTAGATTTTGTCACGACGAGCTGCAGCATGAGAATTCCAGTTCATACCACCTTTTGCAGAGGAGCAAGACAAAGTGGGTGATGTGCATGCGGTGTCAAAATGTCCAAAGGCCGTCAAAAAACTGTGAAAAATGCAGCGAGGAGTTTGCTCTTTACTACTGCGACAAATGCGTCCTGTATGACAGCGACGAGGCGAAGGATATCTACCACTGCGACAAGTGTGGAATCTGCAGATTAGGTCTCGGGCTGGGCATCGATTTTTTCCACTGCGACGGCTGCCAGGCCTGTCTCTCCATCGAATTGATGAACAACCACAAATGCATCGAACGTGCAACGATGTCGAACTGCCCGATATGTGGAGAGTACATGTTCACGTCGGTGAAGCCGGTCGTGTACATGTCGCCCTGCGGCCATGCCATCCACCAGCAATGCTTCAACGAGTACACAAAGCACTCGTACAAATGCCCCCACTGTCAGGTGACAGTGCTCAACATGGACGCGCAGTTCAGGGTTCTCGACAAGGAAATCGAGGAACAGCCGTTGCCCGAGCCGTACTGCCATTGGCTATGCATCGTCTCGTGCAACGACTGCAAGGGGAGAAGCAAATGCTCGTATCACATCCTGGGACTAAAGTGTGGCCATTGCCTGAGCTACAACACTGTCCAACTGAAACTGATCAAGCCGGGTAGCAACCACGACGAGGAGGTCGATCCCGCCGTGCTGGAGCAGTTCAACCACTCCATGAACCGCTCTCTGAGCGAAAACCTGTTGAACGATCACTTCCAAACCGAGGATGTTTCTCCGCTGATCAACATGGATAACTCCATGATGTCGAGCATCGACCACTACATGAACTCGTATTTCACCGAGGAGAACGCTACGCGAGTGAGGGAAAGTGACAACGTCAACGATTTCATGAACACCAACGCTCTTTTCAACAGTCAAGCCAAGAACTCAAGCACCAAGATCGACGAGAAGGACATGCTGGCCTCGGCCAGCATGCAACGGGTCAGTTCTCTGACCGAGAAGTTCAAGCAGTTCATCGGTGGCAACGGTGCCGCGGCGCCAATCGATGGTGCCATCGCCCTGCAACAGAACGCAGAAAGATCTATAAGCGAGATATTCCAGATGTGGAAGAGAGATCCCTCGGACATCACGTCTGCGCGGGGGCCGGGCGCAGACTGAGCTACCCGGCCTACATGCACATGCACATGCACATGCACATACACATAGATACAGACCGTCTGCGGGGGCACTGCTACCATCGCGATGCCATCCGACGCTCTGATCTACCATCGAGCTTCTGCAATTCGAGACCGTTCAGGGCCGTTCTGATGCTACCGGCACGTTTAGCCGCCGACGCGCGCCAAGACACGCCACCGCGTCTGGCTGACAACTGCTAAGCCGCGTCACGTGTAAATAGTTGTTAGGTTGTTTAATTAAATAATGCACATCTGAGCCAGACCACACAACACCCACGTGATGGGCGCATGCCGCTCACGTCTGTCGGGGTGCGCCGAGTACAATGCACCCATGCCGCATGACATACCGATCCAGAGGTGGCGTCTCGAAATACCGCAGCCAAAGACGCCATTCAGCGTCCCAGACACCGATGGCTCTCCGAGACTCTCCGAGACGAGCACCCGATAGACCCGGGACGACATGGCCTGCACGATACCGGGAGACCGCCAGACAAACTATGAAGTCGATACGCAGTCCGCAATCCGCAGCCCGCAGTCCGCACAACCGCTCTAGCCGCCCTCGCCCCTCGTCGGCGGCGACAAAACACGGCCTTGTTTGGGTGGCGCCATCAGATCGAGGTCTGCACGAGACTGGCTCTCTCCGGGCATCCAAGCCGCTTTGAGAAGATGCTGCCGCAAACGCACACGCACGCGCACGCGCGCGAGATCCCAGGGCGTACAGCCTTGAACCCTCGCGCTGCCAACTGTAATTGCCCTTGCCCTGACGATAGGCCCAAAACGGCAATATTCGCAGCATAAACGTCCTCCTCCGTTTTCCTTCCCGACGAACTGATAAACTGGCGCAGCTCCGTGCCCGATATTGTCCGAGAGCGATCACCTGTCAATCCGCGGAGCTGCAGCCGGCAGTTGCTGCGGCCTCCGTCCAGCGTTGGGGTCGTTGTCGACAATAATGAGGCAGAAAAGAACCTTGCGCAGGCACATAGGACATACAACCTTGCATTTTTGTTCGATCCAGCTGAGAGACAGACTTCCTAAAGCGGTTCCAGGCTCCGATTATTGTGCGCCCCAAAACCACAGCGAGCCGCGGACCAGCTGACGCGCCATCTGCAGCCCCCCCGTCGCATTCCACAGCGAAAACGCTCAAGCGGGCATACCGCAACGCCGGGTAGCCCCGCGAGTCGAGATGCGCTCTGCCGTTCACAATGCTCTTGGCTCCAACTTCTAAGCTTTAGCTGGGAGCTCGTAGCATTTGGCTCTCAGCTCGTAGCATTTGGCTCCCAGCTCTCAGCGGCCTGCTGCAACTGAAACTCCCAAGATTGCACCTGCTGGGGTCTCCCCATGCGGTCACCTGCTTTCCACGATCTTCGTACAAAGACCCCTCTGGCGCGCGGTGCTGTGGTGATTATCGTGCGGAGCCCTCACGGAGAGAAAAAAGCGCCTTAGGCGGAACGGCAGGCTGCGGCCTCTCTGTGCAGCGGTGCTGCACAGAGAGAATCCCAAAATGCAGCCTCGCAGCTTTCCAGCGGGCCGTGAGCAGACAGCAAAGCTTGTCTGCACAGGTTTGTACGTCGTTCGTCGTTCGTCGTACGTCCATGCTAATCACTCTCTGTCTGGCCACCGTTCGGTCGCTACCGTGGCTAAGTCTTTTGTGAGTGTTCCCGCTGGCTGCTGCTGCTGCTGCTGCTCTTGCTCGTTTTTCTTCCTGCAATCCGTCTTCCTGCATTTACAACCAACACTTGCAGTAGACAAATACCGCATCTTCCTTTATCCGTCCGTATACACACGAGCAAGCACCTAGGAACTGTCAATACTCAGTAGTAATCGGCACTGTCTGACACCAACTTACGCTTACGCACTTCCCCCAGAACTTTTGAATCAGCCTGTTCTCTACCACTAGGGCCCGTTCTCTGAAGACTTTATTTTTTTTTTTTGGCTTCTTTCCTCCAGGCCTTTTTCCTGCTGAAAATTTTCGCTGTGTTTCACCACCACTGCCACTCCCTCCCCTCCTTTCCCTCGGCCATTTTGCCTCGCTGAAAAATAAAGGAGAACCGTAACAACAAAACAGTACATCTGAATAAAACAAAACAAGCGTTTCCGAAAACAGAATCGTAAACAATACAGCAGCTCAAAGCATATTCGAGCCGCGCTACCCATAATTTTGCTCTACTGACTGTCTGACCCGGTTGTAGCCAAGTGTGATATTCGTTATTATCACTCTTCATCCTTATTTTTAGTCCCCCGTTAGACCTTCCTTAACTTCAGCCACAATTCAAGTCCCTAACCTAAACACAGGCGACTCCCCTAAACAGGAGGACACGACCAGCAGCGCTAGCCATCTTCTGGGCATACCACACGATCACCCCCTGCAGTACCAGCAGATCGATCACACTGACAGCCAGTTCCAGCCGCAACAGCAGAATTTGAGCCAGTTCCAACCCCAGGCGTTCCAGCCCCCGTACCACCAACAGTTCCAGCAGCAGTTTGCCGCTCCGTCCAATCCGCCGCAGTTCAACCAGCAGAGGCAGCATTCGCAGCCGCAGCAACAACAGGCACAACAGAGCCAACAGCAACAACAGCAGCAGCAGCAGCAGCAGCAACACGCTCAATATTCACAGGCAGGCCTGAACCAACAGCCGCCCAACTCTGCTCCACCCGACTTCAACTATATTCCAGGTAACTCAGGTGTCCAAACCATCAACCAACAACAACTCTCAGAACTAATGTATAATTCGTTTTTGTCGCATTTGGCGCAAAAACAGGTTTCAACGGCTTTGACCAGTGCACTCGGCACTGCGTCTCATATCAACCCTGCCACGGCTGCAGCCGCCGCCGGTAACACTTTCCTCAACCAACCTTCTCAGAGATATTTTCACAATAATGTGGGCAATTCCGCCTCGATGATGGATGCAACTCATCCGGCTATGATGCAACCATCTCAGCAAATCCAGCTTCAAGCTGCACAACCAGCTGCCAAGAAAATGTCGTCGACACAGAGTAGAATCGAAAAAAGAAAGCAACTAAAGAAGCAAGGTCCCAAGAGACCCTCCTCGGCTTACTTCCTGTTTTCCATGTCCATCAGAAATGATCTTTTACAGCAATACCCGGAAGCGAAAGTTCCCGAATTGTCCAAATTGGCATCCGCTAAATGGAAAGAATTGACGGACGATCAGAAGAAGCCCTATTATGAGGAATTCAGAACAAATTGGGAAAAATACAGACTATTAAGGGACGAGTATGAAAAAACTTTACCACCCAAGAGGCCTTCCGGTCCTTTCATCCAGTTTACCCAAGAAGTTCGCCCTATCGTAGTGAAGGAAAATCCAGATAAAAACTTGATTGAAGTTACAAAGCTTATTGGAGAAAGATGGCGTGGATTGGATCCTAATAAGAAAGCCGAGTATACAGAAACTTACAAGAGAAGACTAAAGGAATGGGAAAGCTGCTACCCAGATGAAACCGATCAGAAGATCAACAAGCAGAGATAATTTTTGTTTTCTTTCCAGACAAATCTAGTAAGGCTTATAGTTTAACCTTTTTTTTTCCTTCTTATGAAAGGTTTGTATTATTTTATCTTTTTAATATATTTTTTTTATTATTCTGTTTTGAAATACGGTTGCTGTAGTTTTCAGCAATTCATATATATATTGATATTTACCATGCCTATCTTGTTGCCGAGAATGTATGTGCGGGAGAGTTAATGATTGAATAAATTTAAAAGAATAAATAGACAAAGCAACCGATAAGGAAGTGAAAGGACAGTTCTTCTGTTTTTACCATGTAGTTCTTACTTCGCGCTGACTCCGATGACACTAGTTTCCAACAGTTTATCGACACTTACCCAGCGATGGTACTTGTTAAATGCTGCTGTGCCATCTTTTCCAGCACACTCTTTGAATAAAATGTCGGCACCGCCAGGATGGAACTCGAAATAGTGTGTCATCGAATAAACTTTCCCATTTATGATACCCCAACAATCTTCTTGGGTATTGTGTTTTTGCATTATTTCTTTGTTAATTCGTAGTGGCGGCTTGATCAAATATGGTGGGATGCCATTTCTCAACTGTATCAGACTGTGGGGACTATTTATCTGCTCCAAAATTTCAAAATCCTCACCCAATAATCTGTCAAGACCTGTAATTAAACCTTTCGATCTTGTTTTAGTAACCAGATCATGCCAGTCCAAGGCACTGTGGCCTGGTTTGAGATTGACCTTCTTACGGTATCCACCTGCCCTTAAAGTACTACAACCTGCTTGCACAGGAGCCTCAGACGTATTTGAAGTTGTCAGACGGGAGGTTTTGGGAGATCGTGATGCAGTGGCGGCAGATCTGTGCGTTACTGGAACAGCCGGCGTTTTAAAAGGTCCCTTTGGATCCTCTTCCGCTCGAGAGAATGGAGACCTGAAATAGCTCATATTTTTTAATGGGTGAGGCAAATAATACGCCGTTCTTCTAACTTACTAATGGTCTCGGTTTCTTCGAGCTGAACGTAAATATGATACGACGGAGATGATTCCTATACTATATCGTACTTTCATTGACTACTAGACGATTCACAACGAGCGCGCGGCAGCGGCGGCGGCGCCAGTCTAAATAGAACAATAGAGAAAATAAATTCACGTTATATAGAAGAGGCGAATATGTATTTTAATGATGCCAACCTTTCAGTATAAGTTCTACGCACTAAAATTTTTGGAATATATTATGTAAGAATGAGCCTATAAGTTGCTTTTGCAACATGAACCGGTGGCTGAACTGGAAGATTTCACAGAATCTTCAAAATAGACAGATTTGTTAAAGTTGTTATTGGCCAATGGAACATCAAGAGCTGGATTTTGGGTGAAGAATGATGCTGGAGTAACAAGAAATTGCATGAAATCCGAAGTCATAACTGGGAATTGTTCCGTAACCGGTGGATGGGTCAAAGCCAGCGTAGCCCACACCACAGTATCGGTATTTCTCACTGAATCAGTTCCGTCCGCCCAATTGATCAGACCGGTGTCTTTTTGAGACTGGTTGGTGAATTCGCCGGCAGGGTAGATTTGTTCTTCCCCATACTTCGTCACCCAGAGCTGTTTAGTAGCATAATGCGCTCTCTGAGCATTGTAAGATTTTGGGGATGCCAAAATCATTTGCTTAGCTGGCATTTCGAATTTGTATCCAACTGGTTTCAACGTAACAGGATTGATGGAGTTTTCGTTGATAACTTTATAGGTCCTATTTGTGAAGGGTGATTGATCAACAGACCCTGACTTCTCCACAATAGTTCTCTTTTGGACGGCCCCAATATTGTACAGATTGTGTGGTAAATCTTCTTCCATAGGGACGTAATCATCATAAACAACAGTATTCTTGTCACCGTCGATTCTAGTATCAAACCTGAATGACAACAAATGCTGATGGTAAGCAGCTGTGACTCCCGGTGCCACGATAGTTCCGAAATCAGTAACATTATTCAGATCATTTGGCATAGTGGACAAAATACCCGTTGCTCTGACTTGAACTGTCATAGCACCGGCTTGATCAAAGATCATATTAATGATATATTCGTAATTGGCCACTGTGGCAATTGTTTGAATGACAAACTCTCTCCTACGTGTAACTATAGAATTATTAGTTCTGTAGTTCTTGTGCAAAAACAAGAGACCGTAGTCTTGTTCATGCATACAAATGGTCGATGGGATCAATACTAGATTACCGTCCATATCTGATCTCCTGGTATCCAAGTATTTTATGACACCCAAACAGTGACATCCAAGGGCTAAGGAATTAGCACTATTACCAAAACCGCAATCACCTAAATCAAAAGCCTGCTTTCTATGGAATGGCGTCCTTCCATCGAGATAAGGCACGGTCATTTCAGTCAAACTTGCTCTATAAAACAAAGACCTGCCCTTAAAATAGACATCATAGATTGCAAAACCCTCTCTTACGTTAGTACAAACTCTAAATTCCCAACCTTGCCAAGTGATCTTGGTGCCGTCAACTGTGAATGACGGACCTTCTGGTTGACTGACAATCAATGGCTTGAGACCTTCTCTGGGCTTGTAATCCTCAATTAGATCAGGATGGTATTCAACTATTGAAGGAATTTTGCTCAAAGGAAGTGTCTCCTTTATGTACCTTTCGTCTGCTCCCGAAGGCAAATAGTCCATTCTGACAAACTTATGTGTCAAGTATTCAAAAACGGGAGAGAACTTCAATGGGATACTGTAATGGTTACTTTCGCTATGGTCGATGGCGA
The DNA here is from genome assembly GCA_030572985.1 of Zygotorulaspora danielsina. Taxonomy (NCBI): domain Eukaryota; kingdom Fungi; phylum Ascomycota; class Saccharomycetes; order Saccharomycetales; family Saccharomycetaceae; genus Zygotorulaspora; species Zygotorulaspora danielsina. The sequence goes on from JAJMCL010000016.1 coordinate 176,035, forward strand.
GATACATGTAAGCTTGAATCAGTGGTACTTTGTCGTGAATCGAATCAGTACCGTACATCCATGGTTCACATATAACATTGTACTTCAGTTTACCCAAATTTGGATGGGAGTAGGAAATATTATCTAGCTTCAATTTTGCAATTTCGGCCTTAACGATCGGATGCTGCAGGATTGCATCTTCGATAGCCGACATACCATCTGGCTGCAATGGTCCTACTGTACCTTCCGGAGTTATCTTCGAACTGATCACGAATTTCTCAGAAACATTAACAATGGCTTTGTAAAGCGGCATTTTGCTGTTGACATAGTAGTATGCATAGACCCTCCTTGGGATATATGGTAGCTCACCACCGCCATATCTTTCCAGGTCAAGGTATTTCACTGCATCCTTCTTGGGAGGATCTAGTCTATCGACTTGCGAGAAAGACAGCTTACCGTCGCCATGAAGATCTTTTAGCAAACCGGTAGCCGTAGAAATTTCTTCATCGGTGATAGGATCAAAAATATGTGGAGCTGCCATTATGATAGGTGGATTCTTCTGCTGCTATGGTTATAGAATCTACAAGTCTAGAAATATTTCTCTCAAAATGAGATTTGTATCCAGTTATATATGAATTGGTATCCTGAAAATACTAGTAGATAAGGGTGCCCCATGCAGTCTTTAATTCTGTATTATCCTGCAAGCATTCGATATCTTATTGGCAAGCCGGTTCGAATTTCCGTATCGGGATATCCTGCACGGACAACGCTATCAGAAATATTCAAAATTTTGAAAATTAATCGAAGAAATCATCTTCATCGCCCTCATCTTTGTTACTCCCGGAGATACCGTACATATCTTCGTTGAAAGCCATTTCTCTCCGATCAAATATGATTTTGGTGTCGTTCTTTTTATTTTGTTCCCTGGCTACTCCGTGGAGTATCTGAACAATTTCATCTTCAGTTATCTTGTGCGTCACGGCTCCCTGATTTATCAATTGTACAAGGTACTGCTCGACGGCTTTGGCGCGGTCTGGTCTCACAAGCGATACTCGAGACAATCGCTCGAGTGCTTGTGGCTGCAGATGACCGGCGACCATGGCACCGACTGCACTAGCACCTCCAGCGGGACCGTTGCCGCCGCCGACACTTGGCCCACCCCCAGCGGACGAGCCTGCCCCATTGGTGCTTCTCTTCAACTCAGCCAATCTGGCTTCTCTTAACGCCTGCAATTCTGGATCCATAATTAGGCGTAGACGTAATGCAGTTATGAACCAACCTTGCAGAGCTAGAGCACTATCAGAATGCTTCTTTTGGCTTCAGCAGACCAAAAGCTGAAAAAAAACAGTCCGAAAATTTACTGTCCGGGTAAAGTTCTAATCGCCATGGACAAATTCTCGATCTGGGGTAACCCGGATGTCAGACCTGAACTTTTCAAAGAATATCAAAACTGCGCAGAAAGGTAGGTATTACATCTTCTGACAGGCCCAACAATTGCATAAAGGTTGGAAATAATAGTCATAAGATCTGCTGGAGCAGCCGCCCACCGGCATAAAGTATCAAAATTAGGTGTTGAAAAATATTTTAGAAATATTTTGACGTACTTGTCGCAATTGAATAGAGTTCGCGCCGGCTTCATAGAGGTTTTTTTTCTAATCATCTTTTAGTTTTCCGTTACCACTAAGTTACGTCTGATTTTTCCAATTGCTATACGAAAAAAATGCACCCTAAACCACAGCCCTTAATCCCAGTAGAATCGCCACTCAATGAATCGAAAATGGATGTAGATAGGCTTATACCAGCGTCGTCAGCTGCCAAATCGGTCGGGACGCCAAAAAATGGCAGACAAGCTCATGACATGAGCAGATCAGGTTCCCCTGAGTCGACAGCGGCGCATCTTAACTCTCAGTTGCGAAGACCTAGAAGGGCAACTTCTCAAAGGGTAGATTATGATTTGAAAAAGAGAAGAATTATACCGTCTGATGACAACTCCAAGAAGGGGAAGCGACATAGTGGCGACACATCTCTGCAAACAAACTCAAATGGAAGTAACTCCGAGGAAGTTGCCGATTGTGCTGATGAAGAGAAGGATCTGATAGACCTTGATGAAAGTGGCAGACCTGCACAGATGAATGAACCAAAGCGCATCACAGACGCCAAGAACGGCGCGACTGGACTCCCCTTGAGTCAAGGACCATCGGATAAAATAAGAAAAGAATATCTTTGGAACTTCAAAAAGAACTATGCGGGATCCTCTAACAACAATAATAATGCAGGGTTAAACTCGGAGATGATTATAAAACCAGAATGGTCACTTCAAGGAATATCATTAGAGAGTGAAATATATAAGTCCAAATTGAAGACAGCAGAGTCCGATTCGTTAAGCACAGTAAGCAGCCTGAGAGAAAAGGTTCATGCAGATGACATTCATGCGAAGGAAAGGGACAAACTCATAGACAGCAGTAACAAGAAAGAAATAGAACCCTGTAATTATCGTCATCATGCCAGTCACATAAAAATTAAAGCCACAATTTCAAAGGAATCAAAAAATAAACTGTTTGGACAGAATTCAATTGCAAATTTACCTCCGAAAAATAGTTCAAGATTAACAACACCGGTTGAGGAAATTGAAAATGATGACTTTTGTTCCGCATGCTCACAAACTGGATCATTCTTGTGTTGTGATACTTGCCCAAGATCTTTTCATTTTCTTTGTTTAAACCCTCCTTTGAACGCTGATAATTTACCAGAAGGGGATTGGTCGTGTCCGCAATGTACGTTCAAATTGAAATACAATACTCAAACTTTAGTTAAAAGAGTGGAAAAAGATTTTATACAGAATACATTGTCCCGTAATTGTAAACTTTTTGGTAAATTAATTTTCCAATTAGAAGAGACAAACCCAAGACAATTCAAACTTCCACAAACCATAAAAGATAGTTTTGTAAATGTCAAGACAGGTTCCAGAGATCAATACACTGATGAAAGAGAAAAAATTCCTGTTTCAGAAAAACAATTATTTGGCACGCCATATGGTCAAAGCATCACAAAGTTGGACGCATATAACCCAGATTCACACTTTGATTCGGAAACTGGGGAGGTTCTGTTATGTTATAACTGCGGTGAGACAAAGATGGGGACTTGGGATAATCCAGCTCAATCTCGACTGATTATGAGATGTGATTACTGCCGTACGCCATGGCATTTGGACTGTCTGCCTGAAGTTCCACGCCCGTCTTTGAAAAACCTGGGAACAAATTGGAAATGCCCACTTCATGCACCAACATATGATGAAGCACACAAACAACGAAGATTGGCAAAACATCAAAGGTTTATAGAGCCATCACAGACCTGTGGCTTCAAAAATAATGGTGAAATAGACATAGATCTTGACCAGATTTCGGCGCCTGGTTCAAAACTTATGGTTGAATCAGTAAAGCATTTTGGGGACTTTCCACCAATTTCCGTAATGAAAGAAAGCTCCGTTAAATTGGACTTTCTGGATAAAATATACCGAGCTAAAAAGGCTCAAAGAAATAATGAATTGAAATGTCAGGAACATTTAATTGATAAACTTATTGTATCATCATTATCAACACCGAAGGATAGCAAAAACATTGAGTTAAAGAATTTGGTTTCGTTTATTTATTTTACCTTAAACAAGAATCAAAATGTGAAAAAGTTCTGGGATTTCAAAGAGCTTTGTAAAGTTGCGGAGTGTGAATTGGAAAAGGAGAAAATATCTTCTGAGGAAATTAACCAACTTGTTATACTGAAGAAACTGTTAGAATCGAAACCAAAGGAAGAATTGATGAAATTTTTGAATTTAGAGTCATTTTAAGACAATTCCAGCAAAAAAATAAAATAAAATTGAAATTACCTTGGGAGACACGCATGTATATTATATATTCATATATATCTGAAGATAACTGCAGTGACATATGCAGTATTTCAAGTTTAGCAATAATAATTATAGCTCTTCGTCGTCGTCATCATCATCATAGGATTGAGCAGTACCATCTCCTTCATCGCTATCACCATCAGCGTCTTTATAATCAATCTCTTTTCGAATTCTTAATTTTTTCTTCGCAATCAAAGACCCGTTGTGCTTATCTTTCTGCTTACTTGGAGAAATGTATGATTGGTCACCGCGGTTGACAGTTTCATCGCTTTCTCTCTTTGAAACTTTAGCAGCTTTCTTCTTTTTCTTTTCAGGCCCATGATATTCGTTGGCCAGTAATCTCTTCTGTGCCTTCTGTCTTTGAGTTTGAGATGCGTTTATAAAACGGCCAATTTTAGTCTTTATATTGATTCTGAGCTTCGCAGCAAATTTTTCAGGGAGATGAGTCTTAAAAGATGCCTGTGCCTCTTGAATCGTCGTGAATGGTGTAAAAAGATCCGCTGGTAAATTGAGTTTACCTGGATATGCTGAATGTTGCCATGCTTGACGATCTTTCAGCGATAGTAGAATCATCTGAGCAATTTCACCTATGACATAGATTCTAGGGCTTGATTCATCAAGTCTGCCCTCCTTGGCCATACCTTCAGACAGACTGCCCTCCCCGTTTTCCGAATTTCCTTCATCAACAATGGTATCTTGATAATTCTTTACTCTTTCAGAGAGATAGTACAATAAACTGAAGTTTTCCTGGGTTGCAATTGAGTCGAAATAAAACATCAAATAGTCAACAGCAGTAGCCAATGCATTCAAATATTGCTCTTCCTGAGACTCGAGTCCCTCGACAATATCCGGATGATGCGCAACAGCATGTATTAGTCTAGGTAAGGCTCTCTCGAAAAATGTGTTCTTTTTGAAGGAATCTTTGCTGAACGTGTAATTAATCCAGATTTTCGTGCTCGATTTCAGTACAATATCTGGCTCATAAGCAGTAAAGAACACGAGAGGTAAAAACTTGATAGAGATCTGTTCGTAGGAAATGTAATGCTTTAATTGATCAAGAAATTCCTTTCTTACAGGGAGAGACTCATCCTCGACTAGATTAATTAACTTGATTGTATCGACCGAGCCGATGAAATCACTCAGAATAGGCACACGAGCTAACTTAAGAACCTGAAGCCCAGCACAGCATCTCAATTTAGTTTGATAGTTAAAAGGTGTTGGATAATACTCCTCGTTATTTTCGGATATAAGTTCACCTCCGCTTGCAATCAAATAGAAGAATAGTTTCATTGTCTTTTCAGTGAATGCTTTCGATAGTTCATCATTGGAAATATCCGAGGCGATCGATCTAAGCTTATTAGTGAACAACTTTAGCGTAAATAATTTTGAGCACAGTGAAGGATATTTTCCTTGGTATAGGGCAGGATTTGAAATCCAAGTTGCTTCCTCCTTGGTGTCGCCGGCAACCTGATTCTTTAGCAACACTTCCTTGATTAGATAACCAACAATGTCTGTAGAGTCTTGTTCGAGAACTTCTGGTGAGTATTTAAATATTTCAGCCAAGACGATAATATGCGAGGAAATGTTATTATGCTGCAAATTTAATGGCAATATACAGGCTTTTAGTTCCGCCAACTTTGTTTTGTCGCTCGGTAATAATGCTATCAATTTTGTTGCGTATTTAGCCTCAAGGGGATTACCATACACTGCGAGATTGTTCAAATTGATGTGAAGTATCGTATCTTCTAATTCTAATTGGTCTTTCATCGCTTTGGAAATCTTGTATAGCGTTTTTAGTGTCTCGTCTATAGCTAACACATCCTTTTGGGTCGAATGTACATCATGATTTTCAACAATGACTTTTAAATTGTGAATCTGGTGCTTAAAAAGAGATGGATTGACTTCGGCCATGTTATCTAGTAGTTTGCGCTTTAAGAGTATATCATTCGAATTATAGCTGTTGCCACCATCTAGAAGAATCGGAACATTCGAATAATTGTAAATGAATGGCGAAGCCCTGTAAAGTAGAATTTCCACTTGATGCGAAATTTCCCTTGGTATGATATTTGAAATATTTCTTACATTGTTTTTTCTAAACAAACCAGGATCTTGTAATTTTAACATTAATTCTTTCATACTATTGATCAAAACGGAATACGTCACATCATTAGCAATACAAGTTTTGATAAGATAAAATACTCTTTTATCACTAAGTGCTTTCAATGCCTCAAAGGTGGCAGTCGCTTTTTGCTTATCGGCTAGACTAGAACTCAGCCAATCTACCGTTTTCCTAAACTTATCTGTAATATCAATTTCGTCTTGCGAACTTTCCTTCGTATTTAGTTTATCGCAGAATTCAATGTACTTTGAGAATGCTAGCGACATTTGCAATTGCCTTTTATTGAAGGCAAAGAATGAAGCAAATGCCTTCTTATCGAAATTGGATACCATGTTTAGTATCCTTCTTACCCTTTTATCATCATCTAATTCAGTTGGTAATAGATATCTGAAGATCGCTTGATCTACTTGCTCATTGATATGCGGATCATTAATATAATATAATTCAAAGAGAATTCGAGGAGTGGTGTCAATTACCTCCCAAATAGCTCTGTTTTGGGCTGTCCTTTCTATCTTCTCTACAGATTCACAATAAAATTGCGCAACCGTTGATATACACAGCTCTCTCACATCCCTATTTTTTTCTCTAGTTAGTTGTAATAGACATGAGAAGAGAGTTGCGTTTGTTATCGTAACCCAGATTCTCTCAACACTGACTTCATTGAAAACCATCACAGATGATTTACGTATTTTATACTCTGAATCTATTAGTGTTTTGGCTAATCCTTTGCTGATCTCTTGTGAAATGTCGTCCCTGGAAGAAAGCACTGCGGGCAATGACTCAACCCATTGTTGTCTGACGCCCACACTAACGTCCGCTATTTTGGAAAGCCATGCTTTAAATGCGTCGGCATGTACGGTTACGATATTGATATTGGAAGGCACGCTCAGTAGAGAGCTAATTAATTTGGTAGCTTGTTTTCGCAGTATTTCATTATCCGATAAGAGTTCATGATAGACAAATCCAATTATGGCAGATACGAGTTCCGGGACATTTTCCCAAAGTCTGATAACGAGTTTATGAAGCTTTTCTGCTGTCCTGAATGCATGTCGTTTTGAATCATGCGAGGAATTATCGTTTTCATCTGTAATATGATACAGAATTTCTGAATAATATTTTGTTAAATGCCGACTCATCCTACTAGCATAGGAATCGCAAAGAATAAGGCTGACTTCATAGCCACAATTTGAAGCTATGCCCAAGCCCTCTGGGGCCTTATTTGGGTTGTAGGTTAAAAATTTGTTAAAGATCAGTTTCAGAACTGGCATTGGGACCGAATCAAATTCAGAGATAACTTCACCGAGAACTCCACCAATGACCTTAAAAAGTTTAGGTCCAAAAGTTTTACTATCATCATAGAAGACTTGAAACATCTCCTCCAGCAACTGTCCCGAGGAAGGTAAATCTGTAAGTAGTACTATAGATCTATACTCTAACAATCTTGTTATCAAATATGTTTGTTGAATATAGTAACCATTGTCAGGATCGCCTAGTTTCTCAAACTGAGCCAAAATCAATCTAAATATATCTGTAAGCTGTGTCTCAGTGTATGGAGCGTCCGGTGCGTATAATCTTAAGATATCACTTAAGCAACAAGCGACGAACGCACGAACTCCCATATCCTTATGCTTTAAAAGCTTCTTGTTGATAAGAGAAACTCTGTAGACGTCTATACTAGAAAGATCCACTTCGCCCTGAAGCGTTGTCGATAGCTCCTCATGAAGTGTCGCAAGCCTAGACAGTAGTTCATTGGTGGGGATAAAGCTGTCTGAAGTAGATACAATCGGTTTATTATACCCAAATTTTGACTTTACCATGGGAAAAGCAAATTATTCGTCCAGAGATTACTCTTATGCTCTAAGAGCTATAGTGGTTCTCTCAATAGACTATTTGATTTAAGTTGCGAAATTTCTAGTTTACGCGTCCAAAAACGACGCGTCAATACTTCGCCGGGAGAACTCTCAACAACCCCAGTTCCAAAAAAAAAAAAGCTTATCTTCAATACCGTTTACTACTAGATTGCAGACGAACGATGGTCGTTATTAGAATACAGAAGTTTCTTAATGTTTAATATTACTTATATTAAAAAAGAAAAATGACGAATATTTAGTTAGCATAAACCGGAAAATCTTCATTTATGTAAGTTACAATTACAATCGAGTGAAAAACTCTTTTCAAACCGCAAGCATTTTTTTTGCATATAAACAAACCTCGTAAATTTTATCGAGAAAAATCATATCTCTGAATGCATAAAGTGCAGCAAATTTCTTACTTTTTCCGCGAAATCAGTGGGACCTGTGATTCTTCAGAGGCGATGCATAAGGCCTCTGGATATCCAGGAGGCTGTAGTTAGGAATTCCAGCTACATTATTGGAGGAAGCTGCAGCTATCGGTGATACTCCAGCTCGTGCTAAGTCTCTATCGAAATCGCAAATGCTCTCTGGGTGTCTTGCTGTGGTAAACTGTTTGGAGATCGATCTGAGCAAGTGGCTGCTTGGTATAGTGGGAGTATCTTCATGTTTGTAATATGCATGTTTGCTTTTATTCGGCTGATTAAAAGGGAATGTATCCTGTGTTGTTCTGGGGAGCTCTGTTGTGCCTTTCTTCTCCCTTTCTTTAGATCCAAGTTCGACTAGTCTTGTTATAGCCTTTTCTAACTTCGTTCCTGGTCTATCTTGTATGGCATTATAATTATCCTGTTTCATAATTCGATGTCTAATCTCACCCACATTGCCAGATTTCGTAGACTGCATAGTATGTTGCCTGCTTAGAATGGGGCTCAGTGGAGTTTGGCATTCGTACTCTCCCGCAGGGTTACTGTCGGGAACAGAAGAATCTGCAGATACAGAATATGGATTTTCAATCGTTTTTTCCCTTCTAAGAGGTTCGCCCATTCCTCTCACTGGGAAAACGCCCGCTGGCGATCTCAACACCTGACGTTTCCTCAAAGGAGCAGAGGAAGCGGAACGAGCACTGAGGCCGGATATTGAAGTATTGGTTCGCGTAATCTTATTGGAAAAAGCTCGTGAAATAGTATAAGGCTTGGGGTTTTCGGATAAAGATGGTGGAGATATATCGTTCGCATTATTCGAGTGTTGAGAAGAAACTGCAGATAACGAGAAAGTTGAGCTTCCAGGTGTACCGACATCCCTGTTGACGTTTTCGGTAGTACTTGTCGTATCTCCTACATCCCTTTTCTCTGATAACTCATCAGGATCACCCTCCTCTTCTGAATCCATATCCTCCTGTGCCTCTTCTTCCTCAACATGATTTTCATGAGGGCTGATTCTAACAACTCTAGAGTCGAAGTTGAGTTCCGGCTGTTCATCTCTTGCCTCGTATTCAGGCAAGGATAATCTTTTCCTATCGCGCTCAACAACAACTAAATGCAAATAAAATGGTACCATGAGACTGAATGAAAACCCACCGATCACATTACCCACCGCTGCGGGGATCAATAGTTTCCAAATGTACTTGGCAACAGAAACGTCTGCCCCGTTTAGCATACCAATAAACGACAGCGACATATCCGCAACCATATGTGTAAACCCACAAGAGACAAAGGTGAATATAGGGGCTACTAAAACGATAAATTTAACGTGAATGGGCTTTGCCATCAACTGTAGATATATTGCAAGGCAAACCAAAAAATTACCGACAACAGCTTTCAAAAGCGTTTGGATGAATGTAAAGCTTGCCTTGTCTTCAACAAGTTTTCTAGATCCAGTTATCCAGAGTGGTTGTGAACTCACAGCTGACAGATGGCAAAAGACATAGGAGGTAAATAGACATCCGCCCAGGTTGGCGAAAAGGCATACGAACCATGAGACAAGAAGGTCATAAATAGAGACAGCCCTTCGTAGTGCTCCCACAGAGAAAAATAGAATATTAGAATTGAACAAGTCAGCGCCCATAATAACCACATAAAATAACCCAATACCAAAAGCAATACCAGACATCATATCTAGTATACCTGGGTTCGATTCCCAAATTCCTGGGTTTTCGGAGTGTATTGCTACACATAGAATTGATCCTGAGCTGAACAAAAGCCCACCCAAAAAGGCATTCACAATCAAATTTTCAAGCTGCAGTCTGGCCTTTTTCATAGATGTGGCCACGGCAGCCAGTGCAGCCTCATGAGGCGTAAGATAGTAGGTGTCATCAACAACCATAAGTGTGCTTTACTGGAGCCTGTCGATTTTCTCCTTCGTTTTGTCGTTCCTACGGGGTATTATTATTGCACAACAGCACCTCTGAAAAACTCTTGCAAATAACCGATGTTAGGTTAATCATACGAAAACACGCAGGGTTGTGTCATGACCACAGCATGGAGGATGAATCCATTTATCAAACTATCTGTATATAAAGTCTGCACTCTTTGCCTTGAGGTTCAAGTAAAATAGCTGCGATTGATCTTCTGCAATTATTCGGTTGTTTCCAGATGCGGAATTATCCGCCCAAGTTTTCTTTTCATGAAATTCGGTAGAAAGCGCCCAGCGCCATTTGAAGTGCCGAAAATAAAGTTAAGCTTAAATCAACGCAGTAATAAATACAGTCGCATGCCGGGCAAATGTATAGTTATCAATATAGACGTTCAGGGGATGTCCGGTCTAAATCTGAAGAGTATTTAGATAAATCAGGGCAATTTCAGGCTACTTCATGAGTGATCACATAGACAACGTCTGCGGCCACGATTGACTGATCGCTGATAGTTTTAGCAGGTAAAACTTGCAAGCAGCTATATATCATTTCTTTCAAGGTCGCATCCGAGAGCATCAAACCTGTCACAGAGATGCCTTCCAGTTGTACGTTGCACATAGATACAAGAGCTTTGTGTACCGCTGGAGGAAGCCTCCGACAGCTATGGGTGAGAGATTTGTTAGCGTTATTTTGGACGGCATCCCATAGGCTCGGATGAAGCTCTTCCAATAGTGTGGAATTCTTTCTCCATGTGGTCCAAAGCTCGAGAAATCGTTTTGTAATGAAATCCTTAGAATAACGTATCATGTCCCGCAGACAGTCACATGAATATCTGATAATTGTGAGATCAGTATCCAGGGTGCACTCGACAACCATTTGCCACGATTGTGCGATCTGCGGAAGTAGAGAATCATACTGTGATGCGAGCAGCGGGATTGTTAGTCTCATAACCCTCAAAATTTGAATTCTTAGAGCTTTCGATTTATGAGTCAATAATCTGTCACCGTAGTTAAAAATCTGTAATAACACCCGGTATGAGACTACGGGGATCGGACTTAGCCATTCGACTTTATCCGTCCCCTCTACTCGTTCGTCAATGGGCTTGTTTTCGTGAAAATCACCTTCATCATCATCTTCATCATCACTATCCGCTTCTCTTATTTTTGAATCGAAAAATTGCTGAAAGTTTTTTGGGCCATTTTCATCATCAAGATACGTTGAATCGCCAGCATTCTTATCTTCTTTTGTCGTTCCTTTATCAAGAAGTGATACGACTTGTTGTAGGTTTGTCATTCCCCAAGGTAGATAGCTACTGCGCATGTCATTGCCATCACATATTTGTAATTGACGAATATCAGGAGGGAAGTATTTTTTCTTCATTTCTAATACAAGAATTTCAAATAGTTGGAAAAACTGCAAACACATCTCATCATAGCCGTGATAGTAATCTATCAACTTGAAAATGGTTTCAAAAATATCTTTGAAGTTTTCAATAGTTTCATATCCAGCAATTTTAGCAACAACAGTCAAGACTGTGCTCACACGCTCAGTCAATCCCAAGTTCAGGCGGGCAGAAATTGATTCGGCCAGATAATCGATATTGTCAAGAATCAAGGTTTTGATAGAGTCTTGATAAAAGTTTTGCGCTATGAGCAGAGCACATGATTGTGCAAACTCACGAACAACTGGAGAGCTTGAAGCCAAATTCTCTATCACTGTATAGATGTGATCAATAAGTTCATATTTGAAGTCTTCACCTAGCACGCTACAAGCGGTTTCGAGGGAAAAAAGAACAGCACATGTTGCCGCTTCCACTTCTCGTGTCACTAAACTCCCTTCAGAAACAAAAATAATCTCTTGGGCAAGAAAATCACAATACTCCAAGACTCTGTAGCACGCTGCAATATCACGTTCTTTAGTGTCCCCAAAATCTAGCAGTTCAGCTTCAATTGTTCCCTCCTGCATATCAAATCCCTTGATTAGCCAAGCTGAGATCCACAATGAGGCAGTTTTACGAACCAAAGAGGTAGTTGTGTTCTCAGACAAAAGCGAAACAACCAGATCAGATAATCGATCTTGATCTCTTGAGATTTGACCAATAAATTTAAACAGCTCACCTAAAGAAGCCTCCATTTCAGCTGAAATGTTGGAAAAGACAGGCAATGACATTCTTGTATTTTGCACTACGCTTGCCTCGAAATTTTCGGTTAAAAAAACATTACTGCTCTGTTCCAAAATCTTTCTTCCTTGATTTTTCATGTTGCTTTGTTCTAGAATTTCGACCACTTCACTAGTAACGTCAAATAGCATTAAATCTTCATAATAAAAGGGCCCTTGAGTTACCATTTTCAAAGCGAAGAGAAGTGATTTCATTTCAGGCACGTCCTCAAATTGTATCAGATGATTCAGCCTTGATGTGTAGGTTTTAATTACATCGATAAGACAGGCACTTTGTTCCGCCAGTTGATGCTTTGGATCCATCTTTAACGTCACCAAAGTGGAAAGTAACAAATATTTACAATTGGATAATGATTTGGAACATCTCAGTAGGATGTCGGATATAAACATTGCTAAAGCAAACAAAATTTGCTGATTGTTTCTCTTGATAATTCTCGGTATGCAACCTTCCAATGCAAGCTTAATTTGGGCTGATGTGGCTAGAAGCCAGCTTGTATTCCTATGAGATGGTTTACATGCATATTCCATGCCATTATCAATAATTCTTCTATTTTCGTTTAGCTCTTCATTGCTTACTCCGATGCTGACAATACTCTGTAAGTCTACAGGGGCGTTATCTTTCACATTTAATGAAAAATCGTCATAAACAAGCGTTAAAAGAATGCCAAACGTTTCTAGCGTTTTGATTATAACCTTATAGTTTACAGTCAATCCAGGTTTGACCAGTAGTTTAGAAAAAGAAGAAACATTTCCTGGTAAAATGAAGGACAGAATTTCACCATCGCTCAGAATGTCTCGATATAGTAAGGACAATGTTTCCAAAACTAAAAGTTGCACTGAAGAATCTTGAGTGCTACTCTCGAGAATTTCAAGTAGCACAGTAATGCAATGACCTAGGTTTGAAAGATTCGAAGATTTTTCAGAGGAGAAGTATTCGCGACAATAGAGCTGGTTTTTCAAAGAGGTAAAATACTCCTGCAGCACACAGGCACTAGAGTTTTTGAAATCCGTAGACTTTTTCCGCACCGCTGGATCCTTTAAATCAGAAGAAATTAGAAAGTTAATTAGTGGTAGTAGTTGCTGGGATAGCTTCTCAGGGAACGATCCTGTTTCTCGCCAACATAATCGGAGTAGATGTGATATTATAAGAAGCACCAGCTCAGTTTGCTGCTCGCCAAGCGTTTTTTGCTTTAACAGGCTAGAAATGGGGACAAATAAGTAGTCAGCTAAATTTTGCGAAAAGACATCGCTTGTGAATAATGCTAATCGGGCCTCCAGTTTTTTCAATGCATCCAATAGTAATCTCGAATTTGGGTTGAACACTTCTTGAGGTTGAAATGCTATGCGTGAAAGCCCTACACACAATGGTTTCAGCTCCTGAAATATTAGCGACTCATTTGACATGAAAATATCAGAAGGTGATAGTAATTCTTTTGTCTTCATTTTTTTGTAGTCAATATGCTCATCTTTTGAAATTAACATCGGAGGCCCGGAACTTTATCAGCTCGCCCTTATGTAGTGATACAAAATTTGGCACAAAAGGGCATCTTTAATAGTTCCTTGGGAATGTTTATAGCTATCTCGAACCTTTCACGTACGAAAAGAATTACTAGCAGATATATTGATATTAAATAAGCAAGTATTTTTCTGTTTCTCGTATGGCGGAGTATCGTATTCAAGTGGACTTTTCAAGCAAAGAGGAGGTCAAGAGTGCATATAATTCCTTTACTGGTGCTGTTTCAAAATCACAGGAAATACAGCAAACACAGGAAATAGCTGAAAGCAATCTTAGCGAAACAAATATCGCTACTCGTCAAGACTGGAGAGTACGCGAATTGATCTTGGAGAGAGAAGGAAAGATGAATACTCAAATAGATTTCCAAGACAAAGATATGCTGATATCTAGCTACTTAGGTCACGGAACCATACGGCTCTTCAGAATAAATGAGACTATTGATCATGATAATTTTGATCAAGATCTTAAGATCGTCCCTGGAGATGATACCATGGTTTGCATCTTATTCGTACCTACTTATTTTACTGTTCATGATTTACTCCATTTTTATATTGGTGATGACATAGTTACAAAGCAGATATCCAATTTTCGTATTTTAAGAAACAAAAAGGATGAGGTAGGATATAATTTTATGGTATTAATTAAATTTAAGGACCCAAAGATGGCAAAAGATTTTAAAGATGAATTTAATGGCAAAAAGTTCAGCAAGGTAGATCCAGAAACTTGCCATGTCGTATCTATCAAAGAAGTGGCATTCAAGAAGACGCTGTTTGAGAGAAAAGAAACTGAAAAAATTCCGTATCTTTTGGCAGATCCTTTCACGACCATAAATGATGGCAATACCCTTTTGAAGGAGATTGAACTGCCGACATGCCCAGTTTGTTTAGAAAGGATGGATTCAGATACAACTGGGCTAATCACAATCCCGTGCCAGCACACATTCCATTGCTCATGTCTGGATAAATGGAAGAATTCGAAGTGCCCTGTTTGCAGATATTCGACTTTGAGGCTTAGTCGAAACTCAGCGATAAGACAAACAGGTGAAACAAATGGTTGCAGTACGTGTGGCTGCCATGAAAATTTGTGGATTTGTTTGATATGCGGAAATATTGGTTGCGGTAGATACAACTCAAAGCATGCAATTCAACACTACGAGAATACGTCCCACTGTTTTGCCATGGACATGAGAACCCAAAGAGTATGGGATTATGCCGGAGATAATTATGTACATAGACTAGTTCAAAATGAGGTAGATGGGAAGCTGGTAGAGGTCCAAGGTGACGATCCTTCAGGCCAACCAGTTTCTCGTCGGGACATAGAATCCAACAAAGATAATGAAACAACAACGAGTTTTATGAGGAACAAAGAATATCACCTTGAATATGTTCAGGTTCTGATCTCCCAGCTAGAGTCACAAAGAGAATTTTATGAGATGAAATTGGAACAATCGCGAAGGCTGGAGAATCAATCTAAGCAACAAGAAATCGATCCTCTGAGGGAGAAGTTTGAGCAGTTGAGAATATCTCTCAAAAGTAGTCAAGCCAAATGGGAACAAGAGAGAGGCATCCTGAGAAATCAATTAGATGAGGATAGACTGGTTATTCGCGGTCTGCAAGAAAATTTGAATCATTTAGAAAATCAAAAGAGTATATTGATCAAAGGAAAGGAAGACTTGGAGAACGTCAACGCTGAACTCAAAGAACAAGTACAAGATTTGATGTTCTATTTGGAATCACAGGAAAAGTTCAAAGATGCGGATGAAAGTGTGAAGCAAGGAACAATTGTGATTCCTGCAACACAAAATCAGCAGTCAACCCCAACCGCACCAAAGAATAATATAAAGAAAAAACATAAGAATAAAAGAAAGACAAAATGAATTAGGCTCACCTACGCTCTAGTTGTCTTACTGTGTTTAAACAAATACTGTCTGCAACTGAGACTAGAGAGTGCAATCTACTCAAAAAATTTCATTAGCGAAGCACCCTAGAATTAAAAAGAAAGTCCCTAGTTGTAAAGCATTGTTTTTCTTAGCATCCAATACATCCGGGGGAGTCATGGCGATTTTCGATCACACAGCTTACCATTGGGTCTCGGACTGTCATTGACATGCCCTCTCTCGGATAACCCGATTGGAAATGTCTATCTCCCCGGTGAATTTCTGGAGAAAAAAAAAAATTTTCGAAATGGTAATAATGATATGAAATATTCCGAAAATCATGATGAGCACGGATTACTTGAAGTAGTCAACAATTTTAATCATTATATAACTATTAATTAAGGTTCATTTAAGGTTTATGACTATCTCATAAATCAATACGTGAGAAAATTTATCACTTAAGCACCTTCTTTTGAGAAGAGTTGGTTGAATTGTTTATTATTGAAATCTAATACTTTCATTGCAGAAGAGAAATAATGGCTACGAACTCAATAAAACTTCTAGCTCCAGACGTTCACAGAGGACTAGCAGAGCTAGTTTCCAAGAGATTGGGTGTTCAATTGACAGATACCGTATTAAAGAGGGACCCGACAGGTGAGGTTTCTTTTTCAATCGGTGAATCCGTGAGAGATCAAGATATATTCATAATTACACAAATTGGTTCTGGAGTAGTTAATGATAGAGTACTTGAGCTTTTAATTATGATAAATGCATCCAAAACGGCATCCGCCAGAAGGGTTACTGCAATTATCCCCAACTTCCCTTACGCTCGTCAAGATAGGAAAGACAAGTCTCGTGCTCCAATAACTGCAAAATTGATGGCAGATATGCTCACGACTGCAGGATGTGATCATGTTATCACGATGGACCTTCACGCCTCGCAAATACAAGGATTTTTTGATGTTCCCGTTGACAATTTATATGCTGAGCCTAGTGTTGTAAGATATATCAAGGAGAATGTTAATTTCAAAGAAGCAATAATAATTTCGCCAGACGCTGGTGGAGCTAAGCGTGCTGCAACACTAGCAGATCGTTTAGATTTAAACTTCGCTTTAATTCACAAGGAAAGAGCTCGAGCAAATGAGGTTTCTCGCATGGTTCTCGTTGGTGATGTTACAGACAAAATCTGTATTATTGTTGACGACATGGCTGATACATGTGGTACTTTAGCCAAGGCAGCTGAAATTTTGCTTGAAAATCATGCAAAATCTGTGATTGCAATCGTCACACATGGTGTTTTATCCGGAAAAGCCATTCAAAATATAAACAACTCAAAGCTTGACAGAGTAGTATGCACAAATACTGTACCATTTGAGGCCAAAATGAAAGACTGCCCAAAATTAGATGTCATTGATATTAGCAGCGTTTTAGCAGAAAGCATCCGCAGATTGCACAATGGTGAAAGTATATCCTATTTATTCAAACACTATCCCCTATGATGGCGGCCGCGCCGTTAAGGATCAACACTAAAATGGATATCGAAGGGATTGGCATGCCATTACATATACATATGTGTTGAAAATATGACCAAAGTCAACAATCCTTTAAGCTCTATACATTATATATGTCTCATTTTCGTGACAGGATGAAAGATTTATTTTATAATCGACGTTCTCTATAAACCATACTTCGGTTTGTTTAAGAGCTCTAAAGATTTTAAAAGCTCACCTTTGTTGCTCAGCAGTGTTTCTGTGTCACCTAAATATTCATATGCCCCCGGATGAGGAACCCAGATGACTGTGGCGCCAAAGGCTAATCCGGACTTAACTCCAGGTATACCGTCTTCAAACAAAAGGCATTCCTGTGGCTGAATGGTAGCATTGAATTTTTTATTCAATTCTTTCAGACCCAATTGCCAAATGTTTGGGAAAGGTTTGCCCATACCTTTTGGAATCCTAGGATCATCACCAGTGATAATCGTGTCGAAGAGTTGAAAAATTCCACATAAATGCTGTGTCTTTAAGTCATACTTAATCTTTGCCGATGAAGTACAAAGCGCAATTGGAATATTTTTGGACTTGAGGTACTTGATCAAATCCAAGGCCCCAGGAAGAAAGCTACATTTCCCCCACATTTTCCCTTGAATTTCAAGATTCAATTTGTTGTATTCCTTGTAGGTAATTGGTAGATTGTAACTCTCAATCACTTTCCGACCGGCTTCTTCCCCGGGTAGTCCCTGTAAATGAATCTTGACATCCCATGTCAGCGGTCCTTTGCCATATTCCGCAAGAATCTCATTCAAAGACAATGTATAAATATCCTCGGTGTTAAGCAACAGTCCATCCATATCAAACAGGCATGCTTTCACTCTGTATACAAGTTAGTGATTCATATTTTGTGAGACTTAAAACGTTTAAGAGACATACTGTTTAGGTTGAGACATAAGTAATTGATTGATGGTTTGGGTCTTGTTCCTTGGCTTGGAGATCCACCAAACGCTGAATAATAATTTGAGGATTCAAAACCTGCTCTCCCCAATGAAGGTAGTAGTGAGAAGAATAAACTTTATGATGTGAATTATAAGACTCAACTTTGTTAAATGAACAGCCTTGTTGCGATATGTTATTACTTCTGACGGTCAATACCTTTTCGGTCATCCACCTCGCGCCCATGGGCAATGAGAAATTCATGTTTTTTTCAAGGAGAAAAAACTATAAAAAGGCAGCGAGAAAAACACGTCGATTTAACTTTTCCACCCGACATTTTTATTGGGTAATAAAAGGTAATCAAGGATCTAGTAGAAGATTTTCATCTAGATTTTACATTAGAATAGAAGAACAATAAAAAAGAGCTTTAATCACCTCCCCTCTTTTTTAATATCTATATTCAACTAAAATAGACTACTAAACCAAAATCACGAAAGATGTCTGCAAACTTGGATAAGTCCCTAGACGAAATTATTGGCTCTGGAAAGAAGGCAGTTAGAGCACGCATTAATAAGCGTACTACTGGTCCTGTTCCAAAAAGGGCTCCCAAGCAAATTCGTCGTCCAATTGCCAGTGGCAACAGGAGACCAAATGTCTCTGCTGAAGGAGCTGCTACTAGAATGGCAAAACTTTTGGATGCTTCGAGAGAAGCCAAGGTTAATGTCGAAGGGCTCCCAAGAGACATAAAGCAAGATGCCGTTAAAGTATGTTATTATATCGCTATGATAACTTGTGTGGATACAAGCTAAGGGGGAAACTGAGCGGGGAAAGGAAAGCGCATGTAAAAATATGACATCGATAATGCAAATTAAATTCTTTCTTTGTGATCGATAGCTTTTTATCGCTCTCATGCTGGTTGGGATCTTCACAAAACGATTGTAAGATACTTATTTTACTGGTGATCGAAATTTGCTGTCAATTTCGGCAAGAACAGATGGAAAAAAGTCGAGAAGCTCATGGCCGAATGATCATGAAAAGTATTAGGGAGCAATTAAATTTGTTTTCTTTTTTAGGGAGGGAGTGACATTCGAGCATTTAGCGACTGCCTCTTCAATATTGCAATGATAGCTGTGCAAACTTGAAAAAAATGTTTGGAATGTATTTTTCGAGAAGTGTCTACAAACAGTTCGTTGCTCCGATGATCACCAGGTATTTTACGTTTGAAAATGAATTCCTAATAGAATCCGCATATTAGAGATCAGTTGAAACATCTAAAGAATGACGTATTTATTCATGCGTATTTTTTTTACTGCCTGCCTTTTTCTATGTTTTTTCCCACATGGAGTCGTGAAAGACAAGGACTTAAGACTAACATTTAATTTTATTAAATTTTTATTATAGGAGTTTTTTTCTTCCCAGATTGGTGGCGTGCAAAGGGTTTTACTGAGTTATAATGAAAGGGGTCAATCTACCGGTATGGCTAATATTACTTTCAAAAATGGTGAAATGGCCAAGAAAGCTGTAGCTAAATTTAATGGTGCTCCTATTGATGGTGGTAGATCAAGATTAAAGCTAAACCTAATTATTGATCCAACTCAACAACCTTCAAGATCTTTATCTGATAGAATTAAGGCTGTCCCACAGAAGAATTCTAGACAACCAAACGTTCCCCAAAGAAAGGCACCAAACAAAAAAGCAGCTTTAGCAAAGAAACCAAAAGTTCAAAGACCTAAGCCAGAGAAGAAAAGTTTGGAAGATCTAGATAAAGAGATGGCGGATTATTTCGAGGAAAAGAAATAAACTCAGTTTGGAGCGAAGCAACGTATTCTTTGATGATGTTGCAATAAATAGGATTATCTTGAGAGAATTTTATTTACGTAAGCTTTCATTTATATATGTAGTGTACTATTAATCGTGTTTTAATTAAAAAGACTTGTAAGCTGATGTTTAACTAGATCATCAGAATGAATGAAGTCGTAAAAAAAACAGCTAAGCTCACTTGTGGGCTGATCAGGTAATTATTTCGTATTTTATAGGCTAGATGACATCAATCTAAAACGTATCAAAATTTAAGTTTAAGTGTTTAAATCACTCTCCCCTCTTCCTATCCATGAAGCCTAATCTGTCGCCTTGTCTTCTACTCAATACACTCATTCCAGAGCCTTCGTACTGGCTTTTCCTTTTGTGTTGTTCTTCCGGTTCGCTCTTCGGTAGAGGGAATCCTGGCCTCACCTCAGCTAAGTTATCATAGTATTCTTTCACAACCTCTCCATCCTTTTTGGAATGAGCTAAAGCTGACGGTGTATATTTTGCTTCTTTTTTGGATTTAATTATGTTCTTTACAACTGCCACAGATGCTATCATTATAATACTAGCATAAAGAACGTTTTTACTGAACCAAAATGATAAAATATTAGTTAATGCACTACATTCCAACTTCATAATAAGTGACTTGACTTCTTACATACCCTACAAGCTTCGCAGACATTTTCAGTTATGAATATTCAGAGTTTTCTTACTCTTGGTCTTCGGTTGTAACACCAATAGGCCTTTCTTTTAAAATGTCAATGTGAACCAAAATTTCAATTCGGCCCATACGGAACTATAAAGCATGGACAATAAACTTTCGAAGCCGTGCAGCGACCATATGGCGACATCTATTAGATACTTTTGAAAGTCTATTCATGCACATTTTGAACTCAAATGTTGAAATGTTGTCAAGTTAAGCTGTAGACAACCGCCCATAAAGGGACGCTCTAATTGCTATCTATCAACAAAGAAGTAACTGTCAACTGTCTCTTAGTACTTGCATTGATTCCTTATTGTTTAGGCAACCGGGCATTCTATCTTGATCAAGAAATATACTATCCAGCTGCGTAAACGCCCCGCTAACTATCTATGCTGTGCTTTCTGCTGTGCATTCTGCACCCCTTTGTTGATCGAAAACTTTAAGAGAGCATGTATAACCAACACTAAAAATTTCATTATCAAATACTGTGAAAAGAGCGATGTCCTCTGATATAAAAGCTTATCAGCAAGATGCTAGCGAACTAGCGCATGCTATTTCAGGTGCTGGAGCTGGAGCCTTGGCTATCGCCGTGACATATCCTTTAGTTACTATTTCAACGAAACTTCAGTCAGAAGACAAGAATAACACCACGGATGGGACATCAAATAAATCTGCTATAGATATAATTAAGGATGTATACGCTAGAAATGGTCTACTGGGGTATTATGCTGGTTTAGAAAGTGCCATCTATGGTATTGCTGTAACAAACTTTGTGTACTATTATTTCTATGAACTTTCCTCAAAGTTCATTAAGGTTCGATCAAATACTCAACTAAATATGATACAATCTATGACAAGCGGTGCGATTGCGGGTTCGATAACTGCTTTAGCTTCCAATCCAATTTGGATTGCTAACACGAGAATGACCGTTACAAAATCTGATAAGAGTACTTTATCAACAATCATTCAAATCGTTCGGGAAGATGGACCGATGGCTCTGTTTAGTGGACTGAAACCTGCATTGGCTCTTGTACTGAATCCGATAATTCAATACACTGTTTTCGAACAGTTAAAGAACATGATACTAGCATTACAAAAGAAAAGGAATCAAGAACAAGTGCTGTCACCGCGTTGGGCATTTCTTCTTGGAGCACTTGGAAAGTTTGCTGCTACTGGTGCAACATACCCGTATCTTACTCTAAAAACGAGATTACATTTGGCTGGACAGAATACTCATGAAGAATCCTCACCAGCTGATCGCATAGATGATAAAAAGATAACAATGATGTCTGAAGCCCTAAAAATAATAAATGATGACGGTATTTCAGGCCTCTATCGCGGTATAGGCTACAAACTTATTCAAAGTATCATGACTGCGGCGTTCTTGTTTTTTTTCAAAGAGGGATTAACAGCTTGGTCAATGCGATTGCTAACTTTACTTCGTCAAATACTCACATTTCGGAAAAAGACCCGGTTTGTTTCGCGAACCGAATAAGATTGAATGACACTCGAGTATGGGTAAAATCTATCTATCTATCTATCTATCTACGCTTTTAGATTGTTGTTTCTTCTATCGCGAACTAAAATTGAATATTTGACAATGATTCGTATGTGTAAAAAACGGCGGCATTTGCAGGTACCGCTCTCACCAGTGTTATACCTAGTCCACGATAAAAGCCGCTAAGACCGGCCTTGGCAAATATTTTCTTGGCACAATCTATTAATCCAATATGTTCAGTTTGCATCTGTGACTTAAGCGTATCTATAGGGAAAATACTAGCATTATATGCCAATCCGGCGGATGCGCCACTGGCTAAAAGTTCCCAAGTATAACTATCGCTACCATCTTTGTGAGTATTCTTCAAATAATCCTTCATTAGCTCATATGTAGCGAACCATGCACAGCCACCGAACGATTCTCTTAAGAATGTGCCTGATTGGCCTTGCCATAATCCCATCAAACCTCTTTCTTTCAGAACATCTTTGATCGTGGGTAAAATTTTAGTCGGTTTGACCTCTCCTTTTGCCGAATTCTGCAGATTTGACACTTGTAATTTACATTTAACCAATTCAACCGGCGTCAACACAAAGCTTGCACACGAACCGGCAAACGCACCTGAAGTAATAATTTGCTGCAAGCTAGAGAATTCGGTATGCTTTTCCAAAAATGCAGAGCACTGGTTGTAAGATACAAATAACACAGCATTTTCTAAAGATGCACCGAACACTGGCGATCCTATTCCCTGGAAAAATCCTCGCAAAATACCTTCATTATTGTACGTATATTTGATGCATGACCAAGTGGTAGGAAAAATCTTGGAATCTTGAGTTTGTAGTCTCACCTTTATTGTATCGAATGGATACTCTATCGTTTTTCCAAATGCACCTGCTATGGATCCATTGATAATATCTCGTAGA
Organism: Zygotorulaspora danielsina; assembly: GCA_030572985.1. NCBI lineage: Eukaryota > Fungi > Ascomycota > Saccharomycetes > Saccharomycetales > Saccharomycetaceae > Zygotorulaspora > Zygotorulaspora danielsina. The sequence continues at coordinate 199,157 of JAJMCL010000016.1, forward strand.
GCCTTGCTTTGAAGCCCTCTATCCTTTTGTTCTGTAATGATAATACTCTCCTCCATTGTAGCGTGTTATGGCAATGCTGCTTGAAGTGTAGAGCGAAATGATTTGACTATAGAATTAGCAAGGTCAATAGAATTATCAAATTCATATAATACCTCCGCTGAGAATTTTTCATCAAGCGCCTGTCACTAATCAACACTTTTGACGCGACGACAGGTGTCAGCAAAACAAGAGAAAATACTTGAAATAAGAAAGGATAAAGCAAATAAGCGCAACGCACTTTTGAATCAACAGAAATTGACGTTCCTTGGCGATTGACAAATCCTTAATGGCAGTTCTAAGCACGTGACCATGTTATTATTGTTTGTTTTTTCTTCAGTGCTGAAATTTTCGCGATAAAGCGAAACTCTGAGTACTATACGTCCCGGGTGATACAAGCGGAAAACATATTTTTTTTTGAAAAATTTTCGATGGGCATCCGGCGGGAGTAGTGAGTGTTCATGATAAGTTTTAATGAGTTTCATTCAACGATAAGTTACAACTCAATTTAAATTTTGGAGTTTTACTTATCACCCTTCTAAGACCTTAAGGAATAGTCTGCGCTTTAATACATCGCTTAAATTGATTATTTCACTAGACCATAAGTCTCAGATTACAACGAAAAATGAAATACTTAGCTGCTTACTTGTTGTTGATTCAAGGTGGTAAGGACCATCCTTCTGCTGCTGACATCAAATCTGTCATCGAATCTGTCGGTGTCGAAGTTGATGAAGCCAGAATCACTGAATTGTTGTCTTCTTTAGAAGGTAAGGGTTCTTTGAGCGAAATTATTGCTGAAGGTCAACAAAAGTTCGCTTCAGTTCCAGCTGGTGGTGCTGCTGCCTCTGGTGCTGCCGGTAGTTCTGGTGCTGCCGCTGGCGATGATGCTGCTGAAGAAGAGGCCGCAGAAGAAGCTAAGGAAGAATCCGATGACGATATGGGATTCGGTTTATTCGATTAAGAGTAATTAGTGAGAGTTTTTCTACACTGAATACTAAAATTTTATTATATAATTACATATAATTAATCAAAAAATTGAATAAATTGTCATAGCGAAAGCATTTTTGCCAGTTTCTGTAGCTCGACTTGCCTCTCGATGGACGTATCTGCGTTCTTGATCGACTCCTCGAGTAGGTACGTCAACTCTTCTAGATTTGATCTGAGCTTTTCATTATAAGCGGTGAAATAGTCAGAGATGTCACTATCTGTGTCAACACTCTCCTTGATAGAGTCCAAAAGATGTCGAATTTTGGTCAATTGAACCTCAGAGCTTTTGACTTTTGTCTCACCCAGCTTTATAGCTTGGCTTTTGAGCACTAACTCTCTCCGCAAACTATCATACTCATTCAAAATCCTAACATCCTTTTCCTCCATATCAGGGTTCGATTCTGAAGAGGCCATACCGACTCGTGGCAATTTCTCAATATCATGCATCAATTTTTCAAGCGATATTCCAGGTTCATTAGTTTCATCATTCTCCCCTCGTAACTCAGTCCCTATCGAATAGCGCGGGATATCCCCAATGAGATCCACCACCCGTTTCAATTGTTCCCGCCTCCAATCGGACTCCAGATCTGTGACTCGTTTCGAGATTGCATCTTGTTTGGTTAATTTATACATATCCGATCTTCTCGAATCTACCTCCAATTGCAGAGCCTGTAAGCATGATGCTGGTACTCGGCCATCCAAATCATTAAGGGGTTCAATGGAATGTAGACTAGCACCACGTTTAACAAATTCGGCGATATTTTCATACATTGACACTTCGTATTCGCGTCACTTCTTGAAAGATGCGCGTTCTCGAAAGTTGTATGTTTCAAATTCATGCTAATTAGAGGGTGAAGTGTGACACTAGAGGGGTAATTTCCATCGGTATGAAACACAAATAATATACAACGAATATCAAATTCACTAATCCGTGATAGTTTAATGGTCAGAATGGGCGCTTGTCGCGTGCCAGATCGGGGTTCAATTCCCCGTCGCGGAGGATTATTTTTTTTTAAAATTTCATGTTTCTAGTACGAACAGGCTGCTGGTTAAACTAGTAGGGCCACCCCTCCATCTGCTACCTCCTTCAACATTAAGAATCATTAATATATTTAGCAATGGTTTATTTACTTGACTTCTAATTATACAACATGGGAATGAGGCATTGGATAAGCAATGAGTGGAACATAAGTATTGTCGGGGCTCGCAATTGCGCAATATAGCGAATACCAACCACAGCAACTGCTCAATATACCGAAATAGCCGCCCGCCATTAAAACATGGTCGTTGGAGATGAAAGAGCCTATGCAGAGCATTAGAAATGTTAAATCCAAGAAAAACAGTAGCAAAAACAACCCCCAGGTGCTTTTCATCGAGCATATCATGACCAAGAAAGTGAACACGGTCCAACCGGCCAGGAAAAACCCCTCGATATTGGCCATCATCTGTGGTTTGTCCGCGTAAGCTGCTGCGACCCCAAACTGGTCGATATTGATGCACCCCCACGTGATCCAGAACCCGCCGAACGAACTGAACACTGTCATGGCGTATGTGTCGCCAGTGCAGAAACACAGCAAGCCGGCAAACAGCTCTATAGCGCCACCAAAGAACATGAAGGCCGATATCAAGAGGTTGCTGTCGGTGACTCCGCGTACCCTCGCGTTGCACAAAGACAGAGTCAGAGCGCAGAAAGAGAATGACGCCAACCCCAATGGCACAGGGTTCGCGAGTTTCCCGGCTCTGGGTCGCCTCTTGTAGCTCTCGGAGTCCAAATCGTTTGCAAAAATGTTCATAAACTCGCTCCTCCGGAAGGTTTGGTCCCCAATCGTGATGTACTCGCCCTCCTGGCTTATACTCTTGACGACCCGCTCCTGGCGTGGGCCTTTTGGCTCAAGTGCCACGTCCTCGCCGTGTAGTGCCCTGATGTCCTTGTCACTGCTTCGAGATGACGACCGTGTAGATGTTGGCTCCATTTTGTCTTGACTCTCACTGAAAAGTTTTAGCCTGATTCGCCTTTACCCGGGCCACAAGTCCACGAGACCACGGGATGACCACCCGTCATACCCGTATGTCTTTTATATGCCATTTTTCCCTTTTACCGCTCTGCAGCCTCCTCGCACTAGCCTCTCGTTTAGTTTGATGAGAAACACCTTTCATTTCATCCATCGGTAAAATTATAAAATCGTACCATCCCACTCTGAGTGCGTCACGATAGAAGCCCGCCATGCGGTTCAAAGTCATCTCATCGCGTCAGCACATCGTCTGACGACGGCACGTCCGGTGCCTCGGCTGCAGAAAAATCGGAGAAAAAAAAGGAAACCACACCGTTTCTCGTCCAAAAGCAGCTGCTTTGGACCGATCCCAAGAGACAAGAAGTATCGGTGATTGCCAACAGAAGCAGTCACACATGTGCGAACACGAGCCTGTGGCTACTGCGTCGGAGATGCAAGTGGGGGCGACAGGCGGTCACGTGCCCCGCCGTGCCGTGCGAGGGGCCAAGGCAACCGAAAACTGACAACCCGCCGCGGAAGGCGCCGCAGGTTTCCGCGGAGAATATAGGGTTTCCTTGGAGAATAGGGTTTCGTATGGACTTAGGTTTATATAGGCGGGGAAATATGTAAAAGTGGGGTACTGGCGGCTGCCCCAACCCCTGTTCCAATGTTTCCTTCTGAGCGGCTGTACGGGCAGCGCCGGGGAGGCGAACGTCGCATTATCCGATCAGATGTATGATCTCAGAGAGGTCGTCTACCGTGACGTCTATCAACGAGCAGTGTTCGTAGTGGTCTAGTAGCGTCTTGTTTACGGGGTTTCTCAGCAACACAGTGACGCAGCCGGCCTGACGGCCGCTTTTGACGTCATCGTAGGAGTCGCCCACCATCATCACCTGATCAGGGGCCAAGGAAAGTAGCTTGGCAATGTGCAGCAGCGGTGCGGGGCTGGGCTTCGTGGGCTTGAAGTCCCGTGTTATGATATGGTCGAACTGGCTGCATTCTGCAGGAACGTAGTTTGTGATCAGATGGGTCACGGGGGGAAGCAGATTCCTGGTCAGGATGTTCTTGCTGATGTTTCTCCGCGACAGGTAATGCATCAACTCAGCCAGACCAGGCTGTGGCACCATCTCGCGCATGGCCTTCGCCTCGACCATCTGGATTCCCAGCAATGCTTCTTCGCGCTCTGACGCTGTGGGCAGACTCTCGATGAAGGTCAGAATGTCGACTGACTTGTCTGTAAGGCCGACCGCATCTCTCATGGCGGGGAACATCCACGGCTGCGGCAAGCACAGGGTGCCATCCATGTCGAACACGACAGCCTGGATGCCCTTGATTGATCTCTGTATCGCGCCGCTCATTGGCCGGTCTGCAGTTGGGCGGAGCTTATCTTCGAGGCTTGTTTGTATTGGTCATATATATGCATTTTTCCGCCTGTTTTTTTCTTATTGCTCACGTGACCGGAAATCGAAACTGTGTTGGCAGTAGGGGTTTTGAAAACTAGGAAGGCCGAGGACAGAAAACATCTGGCACTAGAAGGCTCATCTTTGCGTGCCCATTCGAGCCTTTGCCATGACCTCTGTGGTGCCTTATGACCCCGACGATGACGACATGATAGACAACAATCCCTTTGCTGAGCCATTGGCTGGACACGAGTCTTTGGTGGGAGACAAGCCACAAGAAACAAACGTCGACCAGTCGCGACAGGACCAGGACCGGGACCAGGAACGCGCGCCAGGACCCCAGGCTAGCCAGAAAGAAGCACCCGCTGGTGAGACTGAAGATGCACATCCGGACGTCCTTCCGGAACGTAAAGCCTCCAGATACACGTTGGTGGTGAAGGTAAAAGGACTGGAACGGGTTGGTTCTACGGCAAATAAGAAGGAAAACCCGACTATTATCCTGGATGTTCAAACCAATCTACCAACTTTTCGCAAACAGCAACACAAGAATATACGGAAGACACCAGAGGAGTTCCGCCAGCTGTTCAAGTACTTAAATGGCGCCATCCAGGAATCTTTCATTCCTTCCGTGCCACAGCCTTTTACGAATTACGGTATAAATAATAACGAGGATTATGAAAAGACAATAAGAAACTTTCAAGAGTGGTTTGACAGAATCTCTGAAGATCCACTGATTTTAAGAAACGAGGAAGTCGCCTTCTTCATCGAGAGCGATTTCAATACGTATTCACCAATTAACAAATCAAAACTACCAGCATCCGGATTTAAACGGAAAACTTTGAAACAGCTCTCTCCGCCATACGATGAAACAATTGAATTAGCAGAATTCAGACCCTTGGTGAAATCTATTCATTGGACTTGCCAGGATATACAGACAAAGTTATTGAAGGTGAGCAAAACGAAGAAAATACTATCTCAAGAAGAGACCTCGTTTGGACAGGGATTTGTTGTGATGGATGACAAGACCCAAAATCATTTGTACAAAAAATTCGGTAAAATTTTAATCGCAGCAGGAGACATGGATAGTGTTATTGCAACCTTGGATATCGCTACTCTGTACGATGCTTTAGAATGGATTGTAAAGGACACATATGTGGTGAAAGAGGCTCTGACGAACAGACATCTCATCATGCGAGAACTGATGCAGGCACAACAAACCTTAAAGGCGAGACAGGATCAGGCGAGGAAATTGAGAGCCAAGAGAGACATCAATCCTTTGAAAGTCGATGAAGCACTCCGTCTCTTGAAAATTTCCACAAAGGAGGAACAGCTTTTGACAAATAAGCTGCAACGAATTACAACAAATATGGTTATTGAACGCGAAATCTGGTTGAATTGGTTCGAAAGTATCACCGCAAGATCAATCAAAGAGTATACATTGCGCAAGATCGAGTACGAACGCAAGAAATTAACATTATTTGAAAGAATAAGATTTGATGTTAGAAGAGCAGATACTAACGGCGGTCTCTCACGTCTGGGACGCGAGAGATATGTCTCCGGTAAAAATGCCGCCATTACAGAGATTACATCCCAAAGTGTGAACGGAGATGACTGGACAGGTGAAGCTCGTCTTCGTTCGCCCGGTCAGATGGAAAAATTGTCACACACAGAATTTGATAATGCCCTCACTATTGAAACTGGTGCATTAGACAAAGCTAGTTCCACGCAGTATAGTACCGCAAATAATGAGCCTTCGTCTCCGTCACTGGATGCCCGTAATGCGGCCTGTATGCTAGGTTTGCCCACTTTCTAATGTACGTATGTATTTAAATATTACTTAGCATTATCATGCCTCATTATTAGTTTATTGGCTTTTGATAATATGATGATATTATGATCGTCTATGACGATAGAGAATTCTCAGAACAGATCCGTTCTGAGATATTCGCAGTACGCGAGAAAAAGAAAGTTCGAAAATTGGATGAAAAAAAATTTTTGAAGGGCACATTGTAAAAAAAATTTAACTGGTAGACATGATGGGTGGATTCGTTCAAGAAAAAAATTTTTTGACAGCTTGGTATAACTAGTTTAAAATTTTCCATCTCATTTCATTTATAATACAATTTAATTTAGTTTTAATTGGATTTTCTAATATTTCTTTCAATTCCCAAATCCTTGTGCGAAAAGCTAATCATAGACTCCTTCAATTAAACTAAACAGAGATGGTTGCTTTCACTGTTGACCAAATGCGTTCCCTGATGGACAAGGTTACCAATGTGCGTAACATGTCCGTTATTGCCCATGTCGATCATGGTAAATCTACCTTGACCGATTCTTTGGTCCAAAAGGCTGGTATTATTTCCGCTGCCAAGGCCGGTGAAGCCCGTTTCATGGACACCAGAAAGGATGAACAAGAGAGAGGTATCACCATTAAGTCTACCGCCATTTCTTTGTTTGCCGAAATTGGCGATGAGGAAGTCAGCGACATCAAACAAAAAACTGACGGTAACTCTTTCTTGATTAACTTGATCGATTCGCCAGGTCACGTTGATTTCTCTTCAGAAGTTACTGCTGCTTTGCGTGTCACCGATGGTGCTTTGGTTGTTGTTGACACTGTTGAAGGTGTCTGTGTCCAAACTGAAACCGTTTTGAGACAAGCTTTGGGTGAAAGAATCAAGCCTGTTGTTGTTATCAACAAAGTTGACAGAGCTTTGCTAGAATTGCAAGTCACAAAGGAAGATTTATACCAGTCTTTCTCTAGAACTGTTGAATCCGTTAACGTCATCATCTCTACTTACGCTGATGAAGTTTTGGGTGATGTCCAAGTTTATCCTTCTCAAGGTACCGTTGCTTTCGGTTCCGGTCTACATGGTTGGGCTTTCACAATCCGTCAATTTGCTAGCAGATACGGTAAGAAGTTCGGTGTTGACAAGTCAAAGATGATGGAAAGATTATGGGGTGACTCTTACTTCAACCCAAAGACCAAGAAATGGACTAACAAAGATACCGATGCTTCCGGTAAACCATTGGAAAGAGCTTTCAACATGTTTGTCTTGGACCCTATCTTCAGATTATTCGCTGCTATCATGAACTTTAAGAAGGATGAAATTCCAGTTCTATTAGAAAAGTTGGAGATTAACTTAAAGGGTGATGAAAAAGATTTGGAAGGTAAAGCTTTACTAAAGGTTGTTATGAAGAAGTTCTTGCCAGCTGCTGAAGCTTTATTGGAAATGATTATCATGCATTTGCCATCTCCAGTCACCGCTCAAAACTACAGAGCAGAACAGTTATACGAAGGTCCATCAGACGATCAATTCTGTACTGCTATCAAGAACTGTGACCCAAATGCAGACTTAATGTTGTACGTCTCTAAGATGGTTCCAACATCTGATAAAGGTAGATTCTACGCTTTCGGTAGAGTTTTCGCCGGTACCGTTAAGTCCGGTCAAAAGGTCAGAATTCAAGGTCCAAACTATATCCCAGGTAAGAAGGATGATTTATTCTTGAAGGCCATCCAAAGAGTTGTCTTGATGATGGGTTCCAGAACTGAGCCAATTGATGACTGTCCAGCTGGTAACATTGTCGGTTTGGTTGGTGTCGATCAATTCTTATTGAAGACTGGTACTTTAACCACTAACGAAGCTGCTCACAACATGAAGGTTATGAAATTCTCTGTCTCTCCAGTTGTGCAAGTTGCTGTCGAAGTTAAAAATGCTAATGATCTACCAAAATTGGTTGAAGGTTTGAAGAGATTATCCAAGTCTGATCCATGTGTTTTGACTTACATGTCTGAATCTGGTGAACATATTGTCGCTGGTACCGGTGAATTACATTTGGAAATTTGTCTACAAGATTTAGAAAATGACCATGCTGGTATTCCATTGAAGATTTCTCCTCCTGTTGTTGCTTACAGAGAAACTGTCGAAGGTGAATCTTCCCAAGTCGCTCTATCTAAATCTCCAAACAAGCATAACAGAATTTACTTGAAAGCTGAACCAATTGACGAAGAAGTTTCTTTGGCTATTGAAGGCGGTAAGATTAACCCAAGAGATGATTTCAAGGCTAGAGCTAGAATCATGGCCGATGATTTCGGTTGGGATGTCACAGATGCCAGAAAGATCTGGTGTTTTGGTCCAGATGGTAACGGTCCAAATTTGGTTGTTGACCAAACCAAAGCTGTCCAATATCTGCACGAAATTAAGGATTCTGTTGTTGCTGCTTTCCAATGGGCTACAAAGGAGGGTCCAATCTTTGGTGAACAAATGAGATCTGTCAGAGTTAACATTTTGGATGTTACTTTACATGCTGATGCTATTCACAGAGGTGGTGGTCAAATCATTCCAACAATGAGAAGAGCTACTTACGCAGGTTTCTTACTAGCAGAACCAAAGATTCAAGAACCTGTTTTCTTGGTCGAAATTCAATGTCCAGAGCAAGCTGTCGGTGGTATTTACTCCGTTTTAAACAAAAAAAGAGGTCAAGTTGTCTCTGAAGAACAAAGACCAGGTACTCCGCTGTTTACTGTCAAGGCTTTCTTGCCAGTTAACGAATCATTCGGTTTTACCGGTGAATTAAGACAGGCTACTGGTGGTCAAGCTTTCCCACAAATGGTCTTCGACCATTGGGCTACACTAGGAAGTGATCCATTGGACCCAACCACTAAGGCTGGTGAAATTGTCCTTGCTGCTCGTAAGAGACACGGTATGAAGGAAGAAGTTCCAGGCTGGCAAGAGTACTACGACAAATTATAAGCAATGTATTTCGGGTTTGTTCCTTCTTTCTCTAATCTTTATTATTAACCTTGACGTTAAATATAATTTATATTGCCAATTTGTTTGTAGTTTTTTAACATAGTATCATTTTATCATATCAAATATTACATCATTTTTCTTTTAAATAATCACTTCGGATTGTTTTAATTCATGTCGCGTCGTGGACTATATTTAGGTGTAACAATGGAATTTACATCCTATCTGCATTGTTACTTTCAAATATCCGCATGGTGTTATTGAATGTCGTTGCCTTCCAATTTGAAGACTTTATACGCGGAATGGCTTCAAGAACTCATTGGTGATTTGAATCCTCGTCAGGAGCAACTTAGCTTAACCTATGAAAAGGCCAGAAGGCATCTACTCGAGACAGAAGATGTAATATTTTATCCTAAAGATCTTAAAAAAATAAAGGGCATAGGAGAAACCATCATGAAAAGGCTTGAGAAAAGGCTGGCTCAGTATTGCCAGGAGATTGGAGCAGATTTTCCGCGACCGCTGGCTACTGCTGGAAACAATATAGGAAATAAGAGAACTACAACCACCCTCCGATCTAGAAGTTTCAACAATTGCACACCTTTTTTTGATGAACCAGATGATCAACGGCTTACAAAAAAGAGGAAACCCAACTATATTCCAAGGAAAAGATCGGGCGGTTATGGAATTCTCCTTGCCCTGCTAGAACTCAATGCGATTATTAAAGGAGTCAGTAGAGATGATGTTATTAAGACAGGACAAAAGTACTGTGACAGCAGTATGGATCCAAATTTCATGACAAAAGAGCTGCGTGGTGCATGGTCTGCTGTGAATTCCTTAAAGAAACACGACCTAGTTCTAGAAGAAGGAAGGCCGAAAAAGTACTCCTTGACTGAAGAAGGTATTAAAATGGCCACTACACTTAAGTTGGCAGCGGATATAACCTTTTCAAGTGAGAAAATGTTATCTACTGGGTGCCGGACTGAAATTGAAAATGATGGATCTGAGGTCACCGCTGACTTTCGCGCACTGCTATCGACGGGTGCTGGTAAAGAACGAACTACGTTTTCTGGCAATGAAGGTATTTCCTTGATGGATATAACATTTAACGACACAAGTGGTACGCAAGAATCAAAACAAAATAGTCCGCTAAGCTCTGGCACAGCGTCCGCAGTGCCCACCAATCCGACCTTTGATTTACCGACAATTCATGATCGGCAACAAATATTGAAAAGAAAGTTTCTTGGTGTTAGCTATGAGTTGTGGTTACAGGGTAGTTATGAGCTTTACCCAGTTATTGATCATCGTGAAATAAAGTCACACGGGAACCGTGATTTCTTTTCCGTTGCGTTAGAGAGGAAAGGTATGAAGTGTGATATGCGCCAATTAGCTTTGGGTGATATCATATGGGTCGCAAAACACAATAAAAGTGGCAATGAGTGTGTCATAAATACAATCATCGAAAGAAAAAGACTAGATGATCTTGCTTTAAGTATTCGTGACAATCGATTCATGGAGCAAAAAAGCCGATTAGACAAATCAGGTTGCAAGAATAAGTATTATCTTATTGAGGAGACAATGAGTAAATCTCTGGAAGGTATGAATGAGGCACTGAAAACTGCACTCTGGTTGATACTTGTTTATTACAGGTTCTCGATGATACGAACTTCAAATTCTGATGAAACCGTTGACCGATTGCATGCTCTTCATACGGTCATCACAAAGGAATATTCAAATAAAAATCTAATAGTGATATATCCAAACAGTTTGCGGAACCAGGATGACTATCTCAAGGTACTTGAGGAGTTTCGCTCTGAGTTTGAAAGGGTACAAGACATTGAATGCTGCCATAATTATCACTGTTTTCAGGAAATATTAGGCAAAGGTGAACTAAGTACTTTACGTGAGCTAACCATCCAGATACTGATGTATGTGAAGGGTGTTTCTGTAGAGAAAGCCATCGCAATTCAAGCGTTATTCCCAACGTTAAACCATTTGCTTACAGCTTATCGAAATTGTCTTAATGAACAAGAGGCTAAGCTTTTAATGTTTCATAAATTGGGCGAAGCTCCCGGCGCTAAAAAGATAACAAAGAACTTATCCGAAAAATTAGCTCAAGTATTTGGGTCATTCGGGCAGTAAGTATTGCATGTATTCATTATTTTATTTTCGTTACTCTTATTTATAATGCGGTACAAGGATTGACTATAATTAGAGAAATCATATTCCTGACCATTAATGGTAATTCCTATATACATAATGGACATCAATACCGTTTTCAAATACTTTTCCAATTTCTTCCAAAGATAGGCCTTTAACCTCGGGAAATCTGTAATATACAAATATCCAATTGAGGACGGCGAAGAAAAAAAATATCAACATTGTATGTTCATTGCCGAACCTATTCATAATAGATAGATACGACGCCGAAACTATGGCGTTCGTCAACCAATTGGTGCATGCAATGCATCCACTGCCAAACGATCTTCTATTCAAAGGAAGAAATTCGACAGCACTCCACGGAATAGCCCCCATACCTGAAGCGTATGATGCCACAAATATCAGGATTGAAGTTATCACTAACACCGTATCGTCCCTCGCAAAACCAACGCTGCTCAATAAAAGCCCTAAAATCATTACAGAAACAGTACAGAGTAATGTGATCCTCCTACCAATTGTATCTACCATTCTTAACGCAACAAATGTGAAAATAAAGTTGGTAAAGGCCACAGCGATTGCAGGAACTAGAGGATTTTCAATTTTGAGGCCGGAAAAAATTATTGTAGCATAGTACATAAATGCGTTGATGCCCGTGATCTGTTGGAAGAACATTAGAACGCATCCAACGATGAGAGCTCTCTTTGCTCTCGGTTCCATTCGGTAAACATTTCTACGGGTAGCAGTGGGACTTGCGTTCTTTGGAATAACAAGAACATCAGTACTCAGAGGTTCTGCAGAAGATTCCTCGACTAGCTGTAGAGAATTGGAAGAATGATTAAATCTGAAGAAAAAGGATGAAGAACGTCTCAAAAGCGGCTCTTCCGCATCTTGATATATTCGTAGCTTATTGATATCGATTATAAGTCTTTTCAGCTTTAGTGCTATTTGTCGTGGAGTTGCATTTGGATAGATAATTCTTATCGATTCGTGAGCCTTCGTTAGATTTCCAATGGAAATCAGCCACCTCGGTGACTCCGGTATGAAATCCAGTAAACATATAAATGCAACAGCAGGTATCGCTGATAAGCCAAAAAGGTATCTCCAAGAATGTTCCACATCAGAAAAGAAGTACGAAACAATATAAGATAACAGTTGTCCACCGGTGATCGCCAATGAGTTTAAAGTCAGTATCGTTCCACGAGAGTTAGATGGAGAAATCTCGCTCATGTAAATGGGAACACATTGGGCGGCGATTCCAACAGCGATTCCGACAATGAAACGTCCCAGTACGAGAAACGTGAGCGTCATTGCCGTGGCCATCCATACTGCTGCTAATATGAATACGACACTACAATATGCTAAGGTCATTTTTCTACCATATTTGTCTGCAAGTGGGAAACCCAGTACTGATCCAAAGAACGACCCCACACATGTTATCGAAGTAATGATCTCCTTATCGAAATCTGTTATAACCAATTTGGATATATCCTCCGGTTTTAAGCTCAACAGTACACCTGATATAACACCGGTGTCGTATCCAAATAGCAATCCACCTACAGTCCCTCCCATCAGAATCAGACATGTCTTTAAAGTGAATGAGAATGGCAATTGGTCAATGTCATTTGCTGTCGTGGAAGTAACCTGCGAAAATGTTGAGTATAAATCAGAGTAAACCTCATCAACCTCATAAGTGGACATCACATTAGCCTCCTGGTGTTGCTGCATATCACAGAACTGTTCTTAAAGCAAACTTATGACCATTTCAAACCATTCCTTTTTTTTTTTGACATCTTCTGGGAGTGAATTCGAAATTTCAATATCGTGCCCGACATTCGATACATCTAGCGTGAACACAAACTTAAGAGTTCCTTCATGCGAAAAACAGAAAAATATAATCACTTAGTAGATATTTAGATATTTGAAATTACTATCACCCTAATCTACCACTTCTTCTGATTCTTAGACATGCCCATTCCTTATGGTGGCCCGCCAAACGATACATTATCTTGGAAATCACGCTAGTCACGTGACCTCATCAGCCCTCTTTTCGTTAGCCGGAAAGAGAGTTCGAAAGCTTTGATGAAATAAAGGAGAAGTACCTCGATCGAAAGATTATTCCTCACCATCACCTTTTGTAACTTTAACTGCAGAACGTACAACATATTAAACTAGGAGGGTGGGAATCCTGTATTCTGTGATCTATCTTGCGACTTATAGATTGAGCCATGAGTTTCAAGGGTTTTACGAGGGCAGTTGCTAGAGCACCTCAGTCATTCCGCCAAAAGTTTAACATGGGAGAACAAATTGAGGACCCAGTGTATGAAGATGCGGAACGTCGTTTTAAGGAACTTGAGATTGAAATTAAGAAGTTGAGTGACGAGTCAAAAAGGTATTCCGGTGCGGTTAATGGCATGCTATCTCACCAGATAGGATTTGCCAAAGCGATGGAGGAAATTTTCAAACCTATCAGCGGTAAAATGAGTGATCCAAATGGTGCAGTTCCCGAAGATAATCCAGAGGGTATTGAGGCGTGTGAACAGTACAGGACCATCGTTGCTGAGTTGCAAGAGGCACTAAAGCCAGATTTGGCATTGATTGATGAAAAGGTTATGGCGCCATGTCAAGAACTTCTAAAGACAATTGGTTGTATCCGTAAGATGGCAACTAAGAGAAACCACAAGAAACTGGATTTGGATAGGCACTATAATGCATATAAAAAGCAAGAAACGAAAGCTAAACCTCAACCAAAGGATGAGGAGAGGCTATATAAGGCACAAGCGGAGATGGAAGCAGCCCAGCAGGAATATGATTACTATAATGATATGTTGAAAAATCAGCTACCTTTGCTTTTCACTTTAGAAGCGCAATTTGTGCAACCATTATTTGTTTCGTTTTATTTCATGCAATTGAACATTTTTTATACCTTATACAATAGGTTTCAAGAGATGAAAATCCCATATTTTAATTTAGACAGTGACATCGTGGAGACCTTCCAGATCAAAAGGGGCAACGTGGAAGAGCAATGTGACTCACTGACAATAACCAATTTTAAGGTTGGATATTCTAAGGCAAAATTGGAAATGACCAGGAAAAAGTATGGTGCCAATGGAGCGGCAGACATGCAATCCCCAACATCGCCGGGTAGTCCAAACACTTTTGGTTCAGAGTCTATTCAGCCGGGCTATGGAGTTCCCGCAACTGCAGGATACGCTGCTTCTCCAGCTGCTTACGGTGCGCAATCGCCTCCTCCTGCTGTCTATGGGGCTGCGGCTGCTGTACCAGGCGTCGCCCAAGGGGTATACCAACAGCCTGGTGCGGCGGCACCTCCACCTGCCTACTCCATGGGTTTTGCACCTCAAGGAATGCCGCCACAACAGAATCCAGCTGTTGAAACAGTGACTGCACTCTACGACTATCAGGCACAGGCAGCAGGTGATTTATCTTTCCCTGCAGGTGCTGTCATCGAGGTCGTTAATCGTACAGCAGATGCTAACGAATGGTGGACAGGCAGATATAATGGCCAAGAAGGTGTTTTTCCCGGTAACTATGTTCAAGTCCACAAGAACTAAATTAATACTCTTTCATAATTTAAACCTATATTTCGTATTATTCATGTCATTTTGCCATTTTTGGGATCAATGGCTAAAGAGCTTTTCCTAAACAGGTCTTTGTTCTTTCTCCCAAATTGGTGTAATAACCGCTTTAGGATAATCACATAGTGTTAGCTGTCATCTTTTACGTAAATAGAAAGAGGACTAGAAGTTTCTAATATTAAAGAACTTGGCGACTGCATCATATTGTATAAGGCAGGTAGTTCACCCGTGTACAATCAAGCTCAAGTCTTCTTTTTTATCCGAAAGTTGCACAAGTTTACTTAAGATTTTTCTTTCTCGCATCGGCTTCTTCGAAGGCTGTTTTATTTTTAGGTCATTCATACAAATTGGATTTACGTGTATCAGTTTAGAGGAGAAATTGATCTTCGCGAAGTGCATTTAATAGAAATAAAGGCAAGGGAAAGCAGTTTCCTACATCGGTCTCCATCATTTTAATTTGCTTCGCATATCAATCATTTTGGAGCCAAACTGATCGCTGAAGTTGTCACTGTTACTCGTTATTATTTCATCTTCTCTTTTTATCAGTTATTGCGAAACTACACAGAACTGGCGAAACAAGCACCCTTAATTTTGACTCGTGCACACCCGGAGATATTTTGGATAGACTGATTGTCGTATATTCTATTTTAAGACGAAAAAGTTAAGATCAAGTTCCGATCATTAGTGTTTGATTCTGTTTGAGGTAGTGGCGTTATATTCAGTTTTTCTATATAAGACCTTTCACCATGACAAACAATCCCATAGTCACGGTATCGCCGTCAAAATCACCAATATCGGCTCTTTGGAAACAGTGGAGCAGTAATCCTAGGAGTATGTCTAGCGAATCTTTGGGGCTTTCATCGACTAATGATCAAGGGAGGCATGTAGTTGATTTCAGAAAGAATGTAAATCCTGACGCCAATTCACAATCCTCTAGTAAGAACGCTAGTAGTGTACTTTCATCGTCACCGCAACCGTCCGAGCATTATAAGAACTATAGAGACACTTTTTTATCCAATAAGCATGGTTTTACCGGAAGAGTCTTTGGGGTATCTTTATCTGAGTCTTTGAGTATGGCCAGTGCTGAGGTTATTGTTCAAAGTGAGCTTGTAAGTTTTGGAAGAATACCTATAGTTGTGGCTAAATGCGGAGCATATCTGAAAAAAAATGGTCTCGAAACATCAGGCATATTTCGGATTGCTGGTAACAGTAAGCGCGTTAAGGAATTGCAATACACCTTCTCTTCGCCGCCTGATTATGGAACAAAATTTTCAGATTGGGATTCCTACACGGTTCATGATGTTGCGTCACTGCTGAGAAGATTTTTAAATAACTTGAAAGAGCCTTTAATTCCATTAAACCTCTATGAAGATTTCAGAAAACCGTTGAAGGACAAGCCAAGGATAATAAAATATATGATGAGTAAATCAGCGATGAACATGAATCCTGGGAAAGACAGTAAAGAGTCGAAGCAGGAGAATATTCCAGTCTCATTGGCCGATGATAGGGAAAATGATGGTGACGAAGAAATGGAAGGTGACAGTAATACCCTAGCAGCGGAAGAAAAAAAGAAGAAGCAACGTCACAAAAAAAGATTAATACGCGATATCAGAGCTGCTATCAAAGATTACGAAATGCTTTTTGTATCCATTTCAAATGATGCAAGACAGCTTACAATTTATCTATTGGATTTATTGAGCTTATTCTCGAGGCAATCACAGTTCAATCTTATGTCTGCTAGAAACCTTGCAGCAATTTTTCAGCCCTCTGTACTATCTCACCCACAACATGACATGGATCCAAGAGAATACGAGCTGTCTCGATTTGTCACGGAATTTTTGATAGAGTATTCTTACAAATTATTACCTCACTTGCTAAAGTTAGCAAAGTCTGAACATGGAGCATCAAAGACAGAGGAGCAAGAGACGCCTTCAAATTCCAAACTCATTAAGTCTCATGACTGCGTTCAAGAAAACAAAACTCAGGGGCTAGAAAAAGTAAATGAAACCAATCTCGTGAAACCTGAAAAAGTGGTTATTACCAGCGAAGAAAATGAGTCACCGCCGATTTCAGTACCGAATTCAAGACCAATCAAAATTTTACCACCTAAACAGATCGATATCAGTCAGAGCACTGGTATGAGCTTCTCAGCTGATCGGAGGTTCGATGCATCGCCAAAAAAGCAGCAGCTCGGGCTGCCGACACAGACAAGACCACATTCGAAATCGTTTGGTTCCGTTGTGACTCCGCCAGATGTTATTGCAAGTAGTAAAAGAAGGTCGAGGTTATTTCCTTGGCTTCACAAGCCAGGAATTTTGAGTGATAATGGTGGTGATTTAACGGCAACCGAAGAAGAAGGTGACGAAGGATATTTTGACGAAAAAGAAAGTGATGGTTTTCCCCAATCTCCTGGTAGTACATTTTCGAATTCAGCTTCAAGACAAGTCTACTTGCCTATACCGAATATGGACCGCAGCATAAGTTGGAATAGTGTCGCATCTCCAAATCGACGTCCAATGTCAACTATCTTCAGCGGTAGTAGAAATAATTCAGTGGAGGCTTTTGAGGGACTTATCTCCGCAAGGAGAGCCAGAAGCTCGTCCGGTAATGAACACTCGAACTTGGCATCTTCTTCAAAAGTGCCGTGCAGTGACCAGGAAGAGGAACGCCATTCAAGATCTCAAAAGAGCGAATCTTGGTTCAAAAGGCTTAGAAGCAGGTCCAGATCCAAAACACGAGCGTAATAAGTACGCGATTTCTATGATTTTTCATGGTTTTAAATTTGTTTATCATAATTCTTTCAGTGAAACTTCATAATGCTTTTCTCACGACTACTTGAAAATTTCCCTATATATTAAATACTGAATATGTAGTGCATATATAACAGCTTCTTCAGCGGTTTAATCGAGTTCGATAACATCGCTGTCATCAAGTTGCCTGTCAAGCTTACTTTTTTTCACGTTTTCATGCGTAACATCATCTTCTGGGAATGAACGTTTGGTAGGCCTGGTTTCAGCGGTCTCCATTTCCTCTTCATCGAGAATTATGACATTCTCATCATCCATCTTCCCTTCAGCCTGAATTATTTGATCTTCATCAGCGTTTTCGTCTTCATTTCTTTCCACAGTAACATAAGGCACATCAATTTCTGGTAGAACTATCTCATTTTCTAAAGGTCCAGCCACCATTTCGAGATAGAGTTCGATGGGTTTTTTGAACCTTAGATCGGTACCGTCACCTTCTTCGTCAGAAAAAAGGAGGATGGATCCATTGCTCAAGCTAAGATTTGAAAGCTTCTTATCTTCAAGGTCATCAAAGTCAAAGTCGTATAGGAGCCTTTGGCTGTTTGTTTCCAAAAGAGATACTTCTTCTGCAAATTTATATTTTTCACGAAGGAGATCTATCAACTTGATTAATGTTAATTGCGATAGGCTTTTTTCAGTTATTTGAATTATTCCGCGTTCCACTTTTGAGCTAACCGCGCATGAGGGGTTTGATGGTGCTAACTTTGGGTTGCTTATGTAGCGATCTTGAGAAATATTGCTCGCTTTAGCAGTAAAAGCCATATTTAGGTCGGTTGCTCTTTTTGTAGGCGCATAAGTTAATAAGTTGAGCACTCTTAGTGACGTGAGAGTTGACAAACCGGCAATAATGGCATTTGTCGTAGCTATTGCAGGAATGATATTTCCTGCAATTTGTTTGATGTCAAATACTGTTTTCATCGGTATATTGAAGATGTATGATCTTATGTTGGCGGCTGTTGCTACAAACCGTAAAACCTCTTCATCATCTTTATCAAACTCTATATCATTCTTCTCTTTTTTAATTCTACGCATCAATGATTTTAAACTTTGGACAAATTCTGTAGTTTGCTCTTCAATATTCCAGAGCGAGTTTAAAATTAGCTGCGGATTTGTATTGTTCACGGATTTCTCAATTATTGCAGCATCTAATGGGATAGGTTTTGTTCTTGTCTTCCAAAGATTACCTATTTGCAGCAGTTTATCTATGTCATCAACGAACAGCTTGTTTAGGATATCTTTAATTCTAAAATCATCGTTAGAAACAATGATATTTTGTAACTCATTAAGTTCATTTGTCTCTTGCCTGATACGTTCTATCTCAGCTTGGTCATCTGTCCCCCAATCGTTGGCCTCATCACGCTCACCGCTAATATTTTCAAAAGTGAATAACTGACTGAAAAGAAAATTTTTGGCCCAGGCAATACAATGGATTGGTTGGGAAGGCGTTGATCTTATGGTACATACGGGAAAGGTTTTCTGTGTCTCTTTCTTAGTGCAATCAAAACACTCTGTTTTACCGGGAATAATTGGTTGAATGTAACCGTCGAAGCCTGATGTGCCTGACTCTATCAATGGAGTGGATAAGAACTGTGATATTTTGTTCACATACCTTCTGGCCGACAGGTTATCTAACCCATTAAAAATGATATCAAATTGCCTGAACCAGTTTAAAGGAAATTGCGTAGTATCCATAACATTACCTTGGTATGGCACTAACTTTGAATTACTGAAATAACTTACCGCTTTCACAGCGACCGTTGACTTTGGCTGTTTGATGTCACGCTGTCTAAAAAGAAATTGTCTATTCAGGTTGGAAAGGTCAATGGTATCCAAATCAACTATGTGTATCTCGCCAAATTCCATCAATATAGAATCTTTTAGCAGCTCGCAACCTATACCTCCAGCACCAACAATGAGGCATTTAGTCCGTCTCAGCTTATCATAACTTGACTGTCCGACAATCTTTATAAGACCTGACTCTCTCATATCTACTTTGATGTTGTATTGGCTTGTAGTGTTCATCCTAACTAGCTTCATCAGATGTGTAAATGTTGGCAAGCGAAGACAGCTAGGGGACTTCAAAGTTGCAATAGCCGGATCACGTGACTAGTTACAACTACACATCGATGCCTTAACATGGTTTCTGAATGAGATCGATTCACATACCTTACTACTAGTATAATTGTTTTCGTGAGAATTATTGTGTTTTTCGTAAGGACAATTTTTGTAAGACCTCATCTTGCTCTACGTGAAAGTAATACAGCTAAGATAGCCCAAGATTACCATTTGTCACTCTTCCAAGTTGCTTATTTCTTCCAACCGGATACCAGGTCATGCAATCAGGACAATCATGTGTCTTATCATGTCTTTACTGGGGAAGAATGTCAGATACCGAAACAAAGTTATTGAGTAGAGGTATATTTGACCCTTCAATGTTCCTGTGCTTTGCATACTGTTAATCGATCAAGACGAGATTCGTGACATGAATCACGCAGCTAAACCGTCAATATTCGCCAGCACCAACTCTCCCGGTGTGACCTCGGCCAAATGCTAAGATCCATGGTTGCATAACACAGCCGGAAAATACTATAATGCAGCCAGTTCCAACCGCTTCTGTGCATTGCTAGATCTGCATCACCAACCAGCAGTGATCTGCCGTTGCCTTTTTTATGCTATATGTAGGCTTTAGCATAAACAGCCGATATTTTAATGGCTCGGCGGCTAGAGTTGACACCTTGCACTTCAACACCGCATTCAATGACACCAAAAACACATTTAGGTCTAGTAAAGCGCCTCCTTACCCTCCTTTCAAAAATATATATATCTCTTTTCCTATTACCCGGAATAGAAACGAATTTTTTGAACCCGTTAATGACGATTTCCGTTTTTCGGTTCCGACTTTTCGGTGATCTTCGGATCCGAAACCGTCAGGCATCCTGCAGGAAGACCTGTTGTTATGCAGCTTAATACTATCAAGGGGAATTGGCGAACTGAATCTTTTAAAAAGATCAAATAGAAGGGATTGGATTGTCGTCATTATATAAAGACAATCCATACGTACATGAAGATTGGTCATATCATAGTGGGATTTTGGGCGAATATATCTACGAGTAAAGTGATATACCTGAGGAACGCAATTGACTTATTTTGAATTTGCTTTTTAGTTTGTGATTATTAGAGAAAAGTGCTCAAAGGATGTTCAGAAATCAGGTTTGTAGACGTACAATTGGTAGATATTTAGCTACCAAACAGCCAACAATTGGTAGGTATACTGGTAAACCAAATCCACAAACTGGAAGATATACTGTGTCTTTTATCGAAGGAGACGGTGTCGGGCCCGAAATTTCCAAATCGGTCAAGAGTATTTTTGCTGCTGCCAAGGTACCAGTGGAATGGGAGACTTGTGAAGTTAAACCATTGTTAGTCAATGGAGTTACAACAATTCCGGAGCCAGCAGTTAAGTCAATCAATAAGAACTTGATCGCATTAAAGGGCCCATTAGCAACGCCAATCGGTAAGGGCCACAGATCCATGAATTTGACGCTGAGGAAAACATTTGGGCTTTTCGCCAACGTTCGTCCTGCAAAGAGTGTTGAAGGTTTCAAGACCACTTACGAAGATGTCGATTTGGTATTGATCAGGGAAAATACAGAAGGTGAATACGCCGGTATTGAACACGTTATCGTTCCAGGTGTCGTTCAATCTATCAAGTTGATTACAAGAGAAGCATCCGAGAGGGTTATCAGATACGCTTACGAATACGCCAGAGCAGTGGGCAGACCAAGACTGGTTGTTGTTCACAAGTCTACTATTCAAAGACTAGCTGATGGTTTGTTCGTCACTGTAGCTAAAGAGATGGCCTCCGAGTTTCCAGATATAAAACTGGAAACAGAACTGATCGACAATACAGCTTTGAACGTGGTATCAGATCCATCTTTGTACACAGATGCTGTTTCGGTATGTCCAAACTTGTATGGTGACATTTTATCAGACTTGAATTCTGGTTTGAGTGCAGGTTCTCTTGGTTTAACCCCATCAGGTAACATTGGTCACCAGGTTTCCATTTTTGAGGCCGTCCATGGTTCCGCTCCAGATATTGCTGGCCAAAATAAGGCAAATCCAACTGCTCTGTTATTGTCCTCTGTTATGATGTTAAACCACATGGGTCTTAGTGAGCATGCTGACAAGATTGAAAAAGCTGTTTTATCTACTATTGCCGCCGGTCCAGAATGTAGAACTGGTGATTTGGCGGGTACTGCTTCGACCTCGTCATTTACTGAAGCTGTCATTGCAAGATTATGAATGATAAATGATCTATTTAACCTGTTATAATAAGCCATACTATATATTAGTATATATATAAATATATATAAACATTTTAAGTTGTCAAAAAAAGTTCCCAGGTTTACATGCGCTTGATAAATTGATAGTCATAGACGGAGTCAATTGAAATAAAGTTACGCTTCCATGATGTTATTTCACCCTTGTCGTCATCAATCCTAAAGATTCTCACGTTTGCAGCCATTCCACTCATTCTCTTTAGGCCAACGCCCGAACTTCCTCCGTAACATAACCATATCTCATCGTTTGATTTCAAGCAACAATCGTTATTATGTTCGTATCCACAGCTCATTGCCATAATATGGAACAGTCTTAGTATAGCGCCCATGTTTTGGTTTATATCTGTATGTGATTGAAGAGAAGATCTTTCATTGTATTTTCCGATTAACGGAAATAAACCGTCAGGTCTATATTCACTGATTGGCAAATGTCTAAAGGCTAATGAGTATTTGGGCAATTTCAGCCGCTCCCTTTCAATGAAAAACGGTTCCACACTGCTGAGAGAATTTAACACGTAGATTGTCACATCAGAACCTGATCCGAATTTGATTGTTATTGCCATGTGGTTATCTGCAGAAGACCATTTGTTCATGCAGAAAGGTAGGTTTGAAATGAAATCTGTCAGCTCTGTTTCCGTTGCAAATGTAGAATAATCCCAGAGTCCAAATGAGAATGCATAGGAAATCTGATTTTGTATCATAGGTTGGACGAGCTTGAGAATGCATGTTTGATAATCAAATGAATTAGGCCCGTCAAGAAAATCACCCGTAATGAGCACCAGATCAGGTGATTCCTTGTTGATCGCATTTGTAATAAAATTAACTGTTTGAAATTCATTTAACAATGTTGTTCCTTCATCGGAACATCGAAAGTGAACATCAGTTATCTGTAAAATTTTTATTGAATTGCTATGGCCTACGGATAAACTCAGATGTAAAGAGCTGTCAAATGGTTCTATCTCCCGGTTGTGAGAAGTACCCACCTTTCTTGTTATTGATATCGGTATATATTCATTTATCTTGACGTTCGGCCGAAAATATTCATGAATGACTGTCCTCCACATCGGTCTAGATTCAACAAATCCTGCTCCAAGATATATTTCAATGCCAATCAACGGGTTTTCTCTCCTCTGATATTTAAGCCAAATCCCGCCACCTTTGTATTTCCAATCTTCACCTGATAGTTGAATGTCATCTTTGTTCTTACTATTCCTCCAACTAAACCGATCCCATATTGACGCTTTTTGCTGATATACGTGTTTGTGGAACACAGAGCTGTCACTAGATTGGACCAGTTCTTGAATATCGGATAGAACACGTAAGGGAGCTATTGACAGGTCCTTAGAAATAGCTAGATCTGAAACTGGATCAGTTTTGCTCGATTTATCCCATTTGTGCACATATAAATAAGTGTCATAAAAGGTTGAGGATTCGATAGCATAACAATTCTCTGCAGACATATTCTTCTTAACTCTACTCCATACAACAAATTTTCTACTCGACGAACCTCGAGGGCTTATGAGCGATTTACATTGCCTAAACCAGTGATAGCATCTGATGTATTGAACGTCATCGACTAAGCCACCACTATACTCCGAAGTCTGGGCGCCCAAGATCGTGTTTGTGATCTGAGAAATAATTTGGGTCCTCACAAAGAAAATGAGTGAAACGATTGTAAATACGAGTATTCTATTGAAACTTCTGATCCTCTTTTTGTGTCGTAATTTCATATAATCAAGATTATATTAAGGATAAAATGCCAAGGAATGCTGTCAAAAAAAAAAAAGTAAAAAAAAATCTGGCTAGTAAGATAGTGAAACTACCGAGATCAATCCATGAATATTAATTCAGATTCTCTGGGGTCATGTAACTGATGCAACTAACTCGGAATCGAAATGGTGGCGAGCTAAGTTATCAATTATTTGAAAGTGTAAATAAAGGTAGTTTTTCAAGTTTTAAATAGATCAGATCAGATCAGATCAGCTTCGCATATTCGTCAAAAATGTTAAGGGAGGCATGAAAATCCTGCACTAGGATTAGCATAAAAAGATGCGAAATATGCAGTTTACTTTTCATTATCAAGTTTGATCGCCGTAGAGACGACATTCGCGTTTGGCCCCAAAAGTTCGTCATCATCGCCATCTTCGCTGTCATTGTCAAACCGATTGTCATCACTACTGTCATCGCTGCTGTCATCGCTATGGCCATGGTTCTCTTCTTCCAGATAATTTTCTCGTTGGGTTACGTTTAACTCTAGCTGATCGCATTTGACAAACTTCATGCATCCCTCATTGAGATCTAAAACCTTACTTATTTGATCGTCTTGGGGGATGAAGCTTTCTTTGCAATAGATGAACATCAAAGGTGATTCGCTGGGTCGTTTAGTGCATTGTTTAACGGAGTCTTGAACTTCTAGTTCAGATGAACAGGTTCGTACCTTGAAGTCTGTTCCTGCAACATTGCAGTGTATATAGTGCCATGTTCCGCTTCTGTCTCTTGAATAATAGTTGTAGGGAGAAATCACGGCCATAGTTAGAACGTACGGTTCGTCTATAAGTCCTAATTCTTTTGCAGCACTCACGAGTGAAATCTCCGGGTACGATAAGTTCCATTCGGTTTGTAGCTTCTGAGCCAACTGTTTGTATTCGTTCATTTTATTTGCTTTTTTCAAATTGATTTCATCTTTCAACGAATGTAACTGGTTGATCAACTCATTATCCTTCTTATCTTCTTGTAAATAATTTATTGAGCTGTTCAGAAATTTCAACATATCTTTACCTTGGAAACTCTTCAAGTTCGTTATATCCTGTAAAATGCTCCTCGACAGTAATTGAGCCTCTTTTCTTTTCTGGAGTACCGGTTCGATCAATTCGTCCTTACATCTTTTTGTATATAATTGTGGATAAAAATTGAGCGGAATCTCAACACCCTCGCTGACGCTAACACGTTCCGTGGATCCATCCATTTCATCGAATACTATGGTTAAGATAGGTGCAATTACATCTAGGGAGTTTTCGTTACTTTCCAGTTCACGATCGTTTTCTTGATTAAATTCAAGATTCATTGTCTCCTCTGGATGCAGTAGTGCATTGAACATTCTATAAAGATTTGATTCATATTCTTCGGGCAGAAAATGAAAAAGGGATAGCCAAGTTTGCTTGGTCGATTCGTCGACTGACGGTGTGTGGAACGCCGATGATATGAACAGATTCTTGACCTCGTTTTCTTCAAAATTTGGGCACATCTCAAGATCAATGGCTAAAGATTTTATGAAGGATGGCAAAATCTCATAAAGATGTTCTGCGTCGCCAAGTTTCCTTTGGAGTTGGGGATCCAATGCGATAGCAAACATCTTGGACCGAACAAAAGCCCTGTCAGAGATTGAGGAATTCGCAATCGATCCAAATTTTTGTAACTGCCATAACAGTTCAGGTTGCATTATGTTAGTATCTTGCACTTTATTGGTTAAGATTGGCTCTTGTTCATCGTCAAGAGCTAATTTCAGCAGTGGTTTGCTTATAGAAATGCCCCTGTACCAATTTTTGTCATAGTATAAATCCTTGAAATCGGGTTTGAATAAGTAATGTGGTAGATAATTAACAACAAATAAGGAGAATAACGCAAAATAATTCTCTAAAAGAAAATTAGGTGGCAAGGGAAGAACTATCGTAGCATCGTTTATTTCAAATTTGTGAATAGACAAATCGTTATCCATTGCATTAGGTATTGAGCTTTCCAAGTGCATATCAGAATCTTCAGAATCTGTATCAATTATCTGTTCTGTTCTTGTTGTGGCAATAATATTTGAAAGATCACCTTTTTTAAAACTATTGGTTGAAGACGCCAACTCAATATGTTGATCAACACCAATGAAGGGATCATTTTTTGGATTTTCCCTAATGGGTTGGTCAACCTCTTCTGGTAACTCATTAGAAAATATATAGCTTGCAGCAGCCTCAATATCGCCACCCGTTTTATTAAGGGCATCTTCCGCAACATCTGCTGGGATACCCATATCTACCAATGATTGCACAGCCTTCTCCATATCCGATTATATACGGATCGCACCTGACTATAAGCGTTTGTATGGGAAGGTTTAAGACGAAGTTCTTGAGACCCTTTCTCAGCATTCAAAGTATATGCAAGAGAGGACCGCACTACGATCACATGAATATCACATGCAAGTAATAGTGAAATCAAAGGATAGTGGGGACCTGCGAAAGGTGATGGGCACTATGTTAAGAGAGCTTGAAAAGAAGCAGCTAACGTTCCAGCTAATGGTGGAAACAGATGCCATCTTTACTGCACCATAGTTGTTATAGCAAACAGATTGCCAGAAGACAAAAATTTGTTGCGAAAAATGCTGCTCCCAATGCAAGCACTAGGCGGGGCTGGTTGTAACATGTGATTGACGTATGATTGCGGCCTTGCTGATAGCTAAGATTATTCTGTTCTTGGTTGTTTCTGTTGAGTGCTTGTCTGTTTGAACGGAATAGAACTTATTGATTGTCAGGTGATCATCTGAAAGATCTACTAGTGACCATCATTTCCCATTAACGTTGAAAAACAGCCTACACAAGACATCCAATCTCATCCCTTTAACTGTGATTCCAAAATTGTTCAACAATGGGTGAAGATTTACTGCATGATATCCCTCATGAAGTGCTAGAGACTCTAGAGGCTGGTGCCGTCAGTGAACCAATCAATGAAGAAGTTGCTTTACACAATTCAGGCATCAATTTCAACCGTATCCTATCATTCACCGGATCATGTATGATAAATCTGATACTACCATTTTTCAACGGTATGATGTTAGGATTCGGTGAGCTCCTAGCTCATGAGATTTGTTGGAGGAGGAATATATTTAGTCGTTTGACCAATAAAGGCTACAAGATATATCCACAAACGAGAATCACAAGAGAAAGAGAAGCAAACGCATCGTCAGCAAAATTTCTTTAATTTATTCAGACACATTTAACTATCTAGTTTATTACATATGTAACAGGTTCCCCGGTTTCTCGGAGAAGGTCTTGTAACTTCTGTCAGTACCTATATGAAATTTTTTTATGTTCCCGCATCGACATCCCCATACCAACGTATCTTTGCCCTTAGAATCCTGCTCCATGGACATACGAACAGTACGTTTCGGTACCAAGACCCTATGACATTTCTTGCAGAATGTTCTTTTTACCTGTGGTAAAAGGCTGCTCTTTGTCTTTTTACTAACCAAGTCCATATTCTTTATATACATTCTTGAAAGCCCCTGATGCATATCCTGGCTATTTGTCACTGTTTGCCACAATGAAAGTTGATAGAGATAGTTCATCCTTTGAAAATTTTCAGCGTTACCAATGCATTTAGGGGGATCTGTAAGGATAGTCCCGTTCTCATCCACATGTCGTCCACCCTTCTGTTTACCTTTACCCATATCTCGAAAATGTTTTCAAGGAATCAGTCCAGTCATCTCATCATTCTGAATGTCCTCTTCTAGTATGTTGTGTTGATGTACATCACTTGGATCGTCCTGAAAGAGCGTGCTTCCATAGCGTGTGTTACCCGAATTTTGCCTAGCAACGATGCAAAGTTGAAGACCACCATCAACAACAAGATCTTCGGACCACAAATTCAATCGGAGAATGCTCAATACACCATATTTGTGTAACTGTAACCGTGGTATAGTTAAAGACTTGGTCTGAGAATCAGGTGTCAGAGAATTTGTGACTAAAATCAATTGGAAAATAAGTATTAGAATATCCAGAAACCAGACGAACCACTTACCCCGGTTAGCACAATCTAATTCTCCTAGCAACAGTAAAGTAGTAAATCCGGATCGGTTTCGACAAAATTTCTCATCCAATTTCATTAAAAAATGATATGTGGAAGAATAAACAGTTTGAGTTACAATCATAATTTGAAAATACTTAAGCGCCCTTAACAGTATAGCCTTTATGGCACCATCATCAAGAATCTCGCTAATATCATTATCATCTTCTTCTTCCTCTTCCTCACCTTCGGCTACATCCTCAGCCTCTCTTGAGGGTTCTGAATGTCGAGAAGACCCCTCGTTGCGTTTCAAATATGCTAGCATCAGACTCTTGATAAAATCACACAACAGTATAAGAATCAGAGCAAATACAGCAAGCATGAAGGAGCCATCTCTTATGTACCGCAAATACGCACAAGTGTAACAGGCGACAACAAGCTCACCCGCAAATAGCGATCTATTCCTGATGCCATAGCAGGCATTTAGGTTGAGCATTCCACTGGAAATGTATTGTCGAAGAAGCCTTAACAGCGCTCATTCGTCAATTTGGTACTCCTATGCCTTCTCTTGCTCTCCTAAAGGGCTCCTTCTTGTTTTCGCTTAACGTTTCGTTTCCAGTGATACTCTTTGCTTGCTGCGCATGGGTGGCCATTCCAGAACTGAGATTTGATGAAAATCCATTGAAATTTCAATTTACTTTGCTTGAATAAAATCTCCCATTGACAATTCTGAATTGCCAGATTATCTGCTAGGCTTTTTGCAATACTCGGTTTAATATGTTACGTTATAATGGTTCCGGACTTGCCGTAAGATCAGCCCTTATGACAATTTCGAAGAGACAATTGGGGTACGAACTGGTGAATAAAAATTTGGTTTCTGACCTTCCTACTTTTTTGCCAAGATATTTGGCTCACCGGACGTACACATCGGGTTCTGGGAAGAGACAAGAAGTATCTATATCGGCAACAAATTTGCAAGATGGGCAGACCGCTGAAGCAAAAAAAAGTGCTTCAACTTCATCGACGGCCGCTTCACGGCAGGCAGGGGAGTCCACCTCTACTCCAACAGCAGCTCCAGCACAATCAAAGCCAGTGAAGCCTAAGGAGCCATTGATGCAAAGGATCAAACACGAGATCAAACATTACGTAAATGGCACAAAACTTTTGGGTTTCGAAATCAAAGTGTCCACAAAACTGCTGATCAAATTTGTTCAAGGCTACGAATTATCAAGACGTGAGGCGAATCAGCTGAAAAGAACAATGGGGGATATTTTCCGTTTGGTACCATTTTCCGCTTTTATCATTATCCCGTTTGCTGAGCTGTTATTGCCGATTGCTCTTAAGGTTTTCCCAAATCTATTGCCTTCCACATATGAGTCCGGTAAAGACAAACAACTGAAAA
This sequence comes from Zygotorulaspora danielsina, assembly GCA_030572985.1. Classification (NCBI taxonomy): domain Eukaryota; kingdom Fungi; phylum Ascomycota; class Saccharomycetes; order Saccharomycetales; family Saccharomycetaceae; genus Zygotorulaspora; species Zygotorulaspora danielsina. Next base: position 228,378 of record JAJMCL010000016.1, read on the forward strand.
GGAACAAGTTGATTGAAATCAGGAAAAAAACATCAGATTTCTTGCATGATACTCTTGAAGAATCATCTCTGTTAAGTTATAATTCTATTGAGAGTACCGAGAAGAAGAAGAAATTCCTGAATTTTTTCAAAAAACTATATTCCCCAAAAGATGGAAAGACGAATGTGTTCACGCATGAAGAAATTTTAACAGTTGCTCAAATGTTCAAAAATGATACCGTTCTTGATAATTTATCAAGACCACAACTAGTAGCAATGTCGAAATTTATGTCCATCACACCATTCGGAAATGACAACATGCTTAGATACCAAATTCGTCATTCTTTGAAAAAGATTATTGAAGACGACAAAGTCATCGACTATGAAGGTATCAGCTCTTTATCAACTGATGAAATTTACCAAGCTTGTGTTTCAAGAGGTGTCAAAGCATACGGTGTTTCCACTGAAGAGCTTGTTGAGAATTTGAAGGTCTGGTTGGACTTGAGGTTGAGACAGAAAGTTCCATCAGTCTTATTAGTTTTGAGTTCAACCTTTACTTTTGGTGGTCTTGAAAGAAGAAATGAAATGAATCAAAAAGCCTACAGTCCTCAAGCTGAAGAGAAGGAAACCAAAAGTAGGTATGATGAGTTAATGGATGTTTATTATGATGGTATCCTGCAAGTTTTAAGCTCTATTCCTGATCCTGTATATAATGTAGCAAAACTAGATGTCTCAGAATCCAAGGCACCATTAAGTGCTGCTTCTGCTGCTAGCGAACAAGTGGAATCCGCTAAACCTTCAACAACGAAGGAAACTATTGAAGCTGTCACGAATGCAGCAAAGGAACCAACGGATTTTGTTGAAGCCGCTAATGAGGTAAAGCATATCAAGGATATCAAACCTGAGACCGAAGAAAAATCAAGTGATGAAAAGGAAACAGTTACTGAAGTGAAGACTTTAGATACTGAATCCGAAAAACAACCTGAAGAAAAAGAGAAGCAATCTGAGGAAGAAGAGCCCGTTTCGAAAACAGACGAAAATGAGTTTAAGCTTAATGTTTTGAAAGAGCAAGAGGCCTTAATTAAAAAAGAACAAGAAGAAGCAAAGAACAGAACTTCCGCAGGTCCAATATCTGACGATATAACCCTTGATGAAGACGATAAATCGCATCCACCGATTCCTGCTGACCAGGCACCGGAAACAAAGGTCACGAAAACGGACTGAAGGTTTCGGAGGCTGTGATGTGATATTTATTGTACCGGCATGATGTTTATTCGACCTATCGGACTTTTTTTCAGTCTGGTCTTTTTTTATCGGGTCTTTTTTCCCAATATATATTCCTATATTACATATTGAAACATATTGAAACATATCATAGTATTTACTTATGAAACTTAAACTTAAACTCTTTTTTTGCATCACAAAATCCATCTTAACGCAAACCCTTTGCCTATTAGCGCCATGGTGACAAAATGGGTGTCATGTTTAGCTCTTCACCCCGAGCCCTTTTTCTTTTTTGACGATGTAAAAACAGGACCTATTTTACATGTCAAGAGTATTAATAGGTGTGCTAAAAAAAAGTCTTATATAGGTTGCGTATCAAACTATTCAAGAACCGATATCATTTCAAAATCTTCTTGAAGGAACACGATTTTTTTGCGCTAGCTTGCTGTCTGGCAATCACCACAGCGCTAATCTTTAAGAGGTAAAATGATGGAAAGCCGATCAGAGGCTCTTTTCGAAAGGTATGCAAAGCTTGTCCCCAAGAATCCTGTTGAGGCCGAGTTGGCGATGTCAAAAGTTCATATTTCAAAGAACTGGAAGGTACTACCACGTTTGAAGGCAGGAGGGCGACGAGAAATGAACGATAATCGCTCAAAAGTATCTGATAAGAAACAAGACCGACACTTCAAGGTTCATAATACAAATGAAAATGAAGACTCCCAAGCCAAAAAGAAGAAGCAGAACAGAGATGCCCAGAGGGCGTACCGGGAGCGACGCGCTAACAGAATTCATGAGCTGGAGGGTACTGTGGAAACTCTTCAGAACATGGTAACAGTTTGGCAAAAAAAGTACAAAGCTATCCAAGAGGAACTAGTTCAAAGTAAGAAGACAATTTGCAGATTAAAAGAGGATAATGTTGAGCTTGAAAACAATTTTCATGAATTAGAGTTAAAAAGCGCTGCCAAAAGAAAGACAACTACAAACAATACAGTCAAGCAGAATAAAACATCTAATCTACCATTAGAAAGGTCGGCAGACGACATGAATTTTCTGGATCCCATGCTTCAAAGTGTTATAAGCAATTTCAAACCGATGCAAGCTGTCACGTTAAAAAAACACAAGAGCTCTGACATTTCACACCCTTCTCTAGTGGATGTCTCTTCGGTCACATCACGCTCGCCTGAGGATGCATCCTCTTTATCAGGAACCTCTGAAACGTCGGCAACGTCAGCTAACAAGTGTGGCTTCTGTTCGGATTCAACAACCTGTGTTTGTAAAGAGTTGGAAAGGGAAACCGCACAAGCGAAATCAAGAGGCAGTTGCAATGGTAATTCTATTACTTGTATGAAGTGTACTTCGAAAGCTGAAAAATCAAAAACTCTGAGAGAGAACCGCAAGCGACCGAGGAAGCACTATGTGAAAGATTTGCTGGATCCATCGTTTACTAATTTGAAAGGTAAGAGAGTTAAACCAATTCCTTGCGTAGCTGAGACTTCTTCAAATATATCGTATGAAGAGTTGAGCGGTTTGAATAAAGATAATTCCAGGATAGCAATTATGATGCCGAATGATAACTCCTCTGATGTCTTCGAAGTATTTTGCCCATTGCAGACTAATAGGATAGATTCAAGTTTCAAGCCGGGATCTTGTGAGAATTGCGAAAAAAGTGTTACTGATAAAGCATTTTGTGAAGCTATGCATGCTCCCAGGTTGACAATAACTGAGATAACAAAAACTGAAACAAACGAGAGATGTGGTGGAATGGAACCAGGATCCTGCGTACAATGCCAGAAAGATCCACAAAGCGCGGCTTTTTGTAAAGAAATATACAAAACATCCATCAATGAGAGAAGTGCAACTATCGAAAACGACATGTCACAGACATCATCAGATTTGATTCCTGTAGGTGATGCTTATCAACGGGTAAGAAAATATATGCAGCTGAAAACTAAAGATGGTATTGACATTTTCAAAACTTCTACATTACCGATGACCTTGCGTAAAGTTGCATCGGGGCTGCGGGTAAATGGTAGAGAGGTGGAAAGCAGAAGTGTTGATGATGCAATCAGAGAGTTAGACAAGAATGCTATGAGCTAACGGAATAAACAAAGCATAAATTATCGGAACAGAAGTCTTCAAAGGATATATTGCATATCAACGACTAAACAGGATATAAAATATACTTTTTTTCAAATAATAACTAATAACTAAATAAAAGGAACCTATGGGTGTGAATCTAAAAAATCACGTTGAGCATTTCAGCAATTGTTTGGAAAAGTAGTGGGGCCTGTAAAACTACACCTGGGCTCTTAGATTTACTGACAGATGCTGTGGAGGATGACGATGAAATACTTGCTGAAGAAGAGGAGGTTGAAGAGGTGGCTACCTTTTGAGAACTGGCTGAAGAACTTGAAGATTCTGATGAGGACGACGATGAGGACGACGATGATGATGATGATGAAGAATCGTCGTTGTTAGCATCGTCATCGTAACAGCTGTCTTGAGTAAGATATCCTGTTCCTTGTGGAGCACCTGCGCCGCTTTTAAAGTAAGCGGAAGCGGCACTTGGCATATCTGGAAGTGTATTGTTTGCTTCCCAAATACCAGCTTGGTAATCCGGACAAGTAGAATAGTTATTTGAAGATGAATAACCACCATTGCCGGTTGGATCGGAAGTATTGCCATACTCATATTTCAGGTTGTAAAAGTCAGTTAGTTTATCAACTTCGGTCCCACTTTCAACTTGCACCAAACCATATTTATTGCCTTCATTTGAGTATTCATAAACCAAACCACCAGAAAAGACAGAGGACATTTCCGTTGAGTAGATGGCACCAATTTCAGTAAAGGGCCTGGAGCCAGAAACTTGATTGCATCCAAATTCACTTAGGAAGATGGGAATAGAGTAATTCTTGTAAAGTTCCATCTTCGTGGCATAGCCGGAGGTTTGAAATGATGAGTCTCCACACCACGAATAGTCGTTAACCCCAAACATGTCAATTCTAGCATCAGCATCATCACCACAGTTAAAGTATTCTGCTGCTAATTGTCTGTTAGAGGAAATGTCCGCTGCTGAATATCCTACAGGGATCGCTCTATAGTTTCTTGCCTTGATGTATTTCTTCATGTCTCTAACTACTGCTTTGACATATGGTGCCGTATAAGTGTTGTTTGCTTCGTTGATAACCTCATTACCGGCAAAAAATCCCAAAACATTGGTATAGTTAGCAAAGGCATCCACGGTTGCAAAGATACTTTGTAGATAATCCGCATTGTAAGAACAACTAGGATTGCTACGAGAGATTGAGCTGTCTGGCGTGTTGACATCTAGTATCAGATATATACCTGCATCTTGTAGTAGTCCCATACATTCTTGATGATCTAACGTATTATCGACGGTATAGACTCTAACAGTGTTGATCCCAAGCTCCTTAAAGATTGGGATATCTCTCTTACAGATATCTGGTACGCCAAGTGGGTCTGTCAAATTGGAGGATCCACCTGGCTGGTAATCAACACCTCTGATGTAGAATCTCTCACCAGTTTCTGCGCTGAAAAATGCATTGCCAGTGATATTGATTGTCGGAGTGTTCGAACTGTTAGCACCTAGTGCTAAGCACACTAAAGAAAATAAGCATATGATTGAAGCGAAAGAAAACATATTGCCAGTTGCAACTAAGAAAATTAAAAATACAACTTTGGTTAAGCGACGACAATGAGTGACAACAGCGAGTAGTAATAGTTTAAGGGAACGTCTTTGTAACAAAGTTTTTTATTGTTTTATTTGTTTGTGTTTCCGTCGAGATCAATTTTTTCACTTCGACTTATTTACCTATTGTCTCTTTCAGGGACCGAAGAACTAAAAAATGACTCCGAAACAAATTCTCGGAGTGAAACCTGAGATGTTCCGGTAAAAATGCTTCCAACCAGAGTCGAACTGATGATCTCCACATTACTAGTGTGGCGCCTTACCAACTTGGCCATAGAAGCTATATTTAAGAATAACGGTGATATTCCTCGTTGAGCCATATCCAGATCGGCATAGAGGGAGAAGCTTAACTTTTGTTTTAGTTCTCCCACTAAATGTTAAAATTTAGAATCAATAAGATAATATTGAAAGAGGTTTTCGTTAGAACCGCGAATCAGTAAGATATAATTGTTAGAACTGAAATCAGTGATAAAATGACAGTATTTACAAAGTGACATTTACAAATGATATGCTGAGTAACCAAGAAAGTTATGTGAGATGAGCCCTAACAAATTATCGTTCGATGTGGAAGAGAATCGAATGATATTTACTGCGAGACGATAACGATCAGGATCATCACTGCAACACATTCTATGGTCATCAGCCACCAATATAATCCGTGCAATTGATTCTATGGGATCGAATAAATGGCATGATCATGAGTGAACAAATGGCATGATCATCAGTGAAAAATTTGCACTAATGACAGTGTTGGACGATTCAATAGGTATAATTTGCGACGTATAAATACTGGCACTTTTACCTGGTATTTGTTCTGTTCAAATCAAATCTTTTTATTTTTTATATTTTATATTTTAAGTTGTAGAAAATCCAGGATTAATTCAAGAATTTATAAACCTATATACTCTACCAGCTAATTAGCAAAGTCTACTAACCAAAGTACCAATGAATCCATCAAGAAAAATCTCTTCCAACAAATTTGGTAAGGGCCAATCTTGCTCTTCTCATTTCTGCTTGATGTCAAGGCAGAATGAGAGTAAAAATGCAAAAATATTAGACAAGGCTTGTGATTTCTAGAAATCGTCTTAAAGGGGCCGCTGAAGGTGAAGCAGAGCATTGCCTCAGTATGAAATCAAACACCTTATGTAAAAATGGAGTCCAAACAGCTTGATGAGCTTCGCATCTTTGCCGCAGGTGTCTGCTGCCGTGAGATAGATAGGAGTTAAATATGATCGCTCAATCAGACTTTCAACATTCAGACTTTCAATTCTGGGATAGAGGCACTTTTGCAGCCCATACTACCCAGTAAGTGATAGGACATTGGGTATTAAGAACAGACACTGGAAATCATAAATATTCAGAGCACATCACCGAATCAATGAAGCAGCCTCGCGTAAAAACGGCCTATAGTGCAGTTCGCAAGAGTTTTACACTTCATGTAACAGGATCCAAATTAAGCACTTATTGTTCATAAATCATAATCGACGAATTTCAATTTTTCATCGCTCGGTGAGACATGGCAACGCTTTAAAGCACTGGGCACTCAAATATCTACTATGATCACTATCCGAACTCATGCGGATTGAATAAGTGCCAGTACCAAATGCTTAGCTTGTCTATCAAACATGTTCTTAATCCATGCGGTCTGGGTATGAGCCGCTTATCAATGCAAAACGTGCGTCAACTATCGATGTTGGGAACATTAAGACCCTCTGAAGGAGCTGTCAAGAAATACAGGAGAGTTGGTAGAGGTCCTTCCAGCTCTAAAGGTAAGACTTCCGGCAGGGGTCAAAAGGGTCAAAAGGCTCGTGGTAAAGTAAAGTCATGGTTCGAAGGTGGTCAAACTCCGCTATACAAACTTTTTCCAAAAATTGGATTTACCAATGTCAATGCCAGGCCATTGGAGGAACTAAGTTTAGAGAAAATTCAATGGTTTCACAAGTCAGGAAGATTTGATTTACAAGCAGATGAAATCTTGGATATGAAAAAAATGAAAGACGTCGGGCTCGTTACTGGTTCAATAAAACATGGGATAAAAATTCTAGGTAATGGTAAGACAAACTACGATCTTCCCATTAAAATTGAAGCATCTAAGGCTACTTCTGAAGCAATAAAAGCTATTGAAAGTTGTGGAGGTGAATTTACGGCGCGTTATTTCAATAGACTTGGTTTAAGAGCACACTTATCCCCTGGTTGGTTTTTACATAAGAGGGGTAGGATTCCTTTACAAGCTAGGCCAACGAGAAGGAAGGACATTGAGTACTATAGTGACAAGTCAAGAAAAGGTTATTTGACGAAGGAGGACCATGACCTGTTACAAAAGATTAATGAGGCAAAGCAGAATGGTGCCTCAAATATGGCAAGGAGAACTAACAAGAAAAGCTCACTTAGGGCACAATTAGAAGAGATTGATAGCAATTCACTTTCCAGTCACATATCAATCCCTATTGATTCAAACATAATGACAATTGAGGGTCTGAAACAACTACAGAATAAACAGAAGTAAAATAGAATAGTACTTGTAAATAATATTCTTTACGTAATAGTGAGGGGAAACGAAACAACGTGAGGCTTCACATCATTCATAGTTTGAACAATCATGGCTCCGCCATTCTCTCTTGGAGGACTTTAAGAGCTAATTGTTTGCGTCTTTCTTCGGTGGACTTTTTGGTTTTTTTGGCACCTCTTTGTTCTGCAACCGTATTTCCCCTTTCAATATCATCAGTCTCAAATGGTTTTATCATTCTCAGTTTGACGCAGAATACATAGTATGTCAAATCGAAAACTGGTCTTAATAGGGGTTTAAAAAGGTCTGGGAAAAAGTAAATTAACTGAAAGGTATCTGAGGCATCGCCTACAAGGCAGTCTCCATTATCCTCAGAATCTATTTTCAAAACTTGATAAAACCGTAAATATATCCAACATGAGAAGAAAGTCATCCAAATGGATAATAGTTGAGCAAAATGAAAGAAAAAAATCAGCTGTGAAAATGTTAATATAAACATGACAAACACTGGTAGAAGCTTGAATCTGAAGTTTTTAGAAAGAAACCCCATATGTTTCAACCGAAATACTGTTGTTTCTGGATACAATTGTTTGAAAATTATTGGGAATCCGATAATCATTGTGTAATTTCCATCCAAAGGTGAAGCTAGATTAATTTTAGGGAAAATAAATGATAGAAGTATTGTGATTGAAGCTGCCAATAAATTGGTTAGCGATCCTATTACTAGCACAAATTTTAGAAGCTCCTTAGAACTGTTCCAGCTTTTTTCAATATATGAGCCACCAATCAGCAAAAAAGGTATGTTCAAAACCATTTTCCAAATTCTAATATCAATAAGATTTGATAACACTATCGAATATGGATATTTCAGCAGTTCTCCTGGAATTAGCTGGAGCACTGGAGATACGACCGAATTAAAGGTTGCATTCGAATCCGTTTTCACCAGGTTCCTGTAGGAATATTCTCTCAGCAGGAACAACGTGGCAGTGAAGATTGTATAAGCCACGGTTAAAAACTGTGTTGCAGCCGGTGTGGCGCTAATGTCCAGCAAGGACTTTGGTGCATTAATCTTAATATATCTAGATTTCCAGCGCATAATTGCTTCACAATTGATCTTTCTCTGCCCAGCTTCAACAGCGATGTGTCAAAAAGCCTTCATGGCATTTAAGCCATTCATCATTTGAACAAAAAAATAATTGATCAAAAAACACTCACGGTGGGGGTCGAACCCACAATCTTCTGATTAGAAGTCAGACGCGTTGCCATTACGCCACGCGAGCTTGATGTTTGTATGACCTGAAATCGAGACCTGCATGTTTATATTTAAATACTTAAACTCCGTGACCATAGACGCTATATTCTACTTTGAGCTGTAATTCTGTCAAGTGAATATACTTTGATAAGGATTATTAGTCTTATTGTTTGGAGAGATGGTTTGTTGAAAATGAGAACTAGTGAAATATAAATGACAATATCTATAATACGATATTTCCGGATGAAATGCTGGAAAGCCAAGCGAGCCATGTTCGTTAGTATTGGAAGAGATTTTTCTTGATGGATTCATTGATACTTTGGTTAATAGACATTGCTAATTAGCTGGTAGAGTATATAGGTTTAAAAATTCTTGAATTAATCCTTGATTTTCAACAACTTAAAATATAAGATATAAAAAAGATGTGTATTGAATGGAACAAATATCAGACAAAACTACCGATATTTATGCGTCACAAATTGTACCTGTTGAATCATTCAAGATCGTCATCAGTGCAAATTTGCACTCAAGACAATACCATTTATTCACTCATGATCATGGTATTTATTTATTCCCATAGAATCCATAGCACGGTTGTCATTGCTGATTAACGACCATATAATATGGCGCAGTGAGGATCCTCGACGTAATCGTCTCGCAATGAGTATCGTCGATACTCTTCCACATCGGTTGATACTTCGTTAGGACTCGACCTCACATGGCTTGCTTGGCTATCCAGCATATCATCCGGAAACATTATATCATAGATATCGTCATTTCTATTACACTAGTTCTCAGCTCTAACATTTTTATATTGTAGAAAACCAAGGATTAATTTAGGAATTTATAAGGCCATGTACTCCACCTACTGACAGCTAATATCTGCTAATCAAAGTGCCAGCAACTCCTGATGAACTCTTTTTCCAATAGATCGTTATCCACTTTACAGTTGTTGCAATAAACTATGGCGGTAAAGCTACAAGACCTGCTGACGCAGATATATATTAATTATCGACTCTTCCTCTCAATTGAACTGTGCTCAATTATAATTAGCAATTATCTGCCATCGTATTTATTTATAACTCCCAGTAATTTAATTTTGTCGTAATTCCTACTGATAACAACAGAAAGCATTTTGTGTAAAAAAAATCCTTCAAACGACGCTCAAGAACCACCTTTACATTTTCTTACTGGCATTATAAAAATACGAAAAGCATTGTGAAGAAATTCAAGAGCATTTTATGGTATTTAAATCTGAGAGCATCTTCTAAAGATAACTTTCATGAAAGAGTAAAAATTTCTCAACTTGGTCATCTCCCGCGATAGTTCCGTCTCATAAAATTACATATTGGCGCCAGTTCAATTGAGGCATCACTTGATTAATTCTACTTTGACAGCAAACTATATCGATATCACAGCCTATTTTAGTTTAAGAGAATATTTTTAATAAAGGCGTACATCCTTTTCACCTTTACATGTTTTGTACCTACGGAAGAACTCCGGTTATATTGCTTCTCCTCTAGTGTTGTGAGTTAAGCGATTGTCAAATGTTGGGCAGCCACTTAGGTTGCTTAAATGTCACTTGAGGGGCATCATCTTGTATTTACGGAAATTCTAAATTAATATTTGTCCGTTTTTTTTTTGTTTCTTACTCATAACTTTCATTACAAATTGAAGTGATGCTCTTGAAAGGTCACAGCTGAAAAAGGTGGAACAAAATTCTATATTCCAAACATGGTCTCCTATTGATAGGAATTATCTTGTTTTTCTAGGTTCATTTGATCAATATTAGTTTGTAGCGCGAGACTCTTGTTACTTTGGCAAACTCGGCACAAGACCTTTGTTTTCCATCAAATTACGTCGCCGATCGTACCCTTATGCATCTTTAATTTCTGAACGGTTCTCCCTTTGTATACACTTTAATTGACACTACAAAAAATTGATGTTTATTTTTCCACGCAGCGGATTAAATAAATTTAGAGTATTTTCCTTTTTTGATTGTAACAGAGTATCAACTAAACTTGAAAAGGCACTTTTCTTAAATCATTGCACACAGACACGATGAATACTTTAATAGAACATGGAATCGCTATGGTAAAGTCTGCCGCCTTTTTTCAAGCTTGAAAATGACGACACCTTGAACATGATTTTTTTGAAGCTATCTACTGTCATCGTTTTCTGTCGCTTCGGATAATAAAAAAACAACATGGTAAAACAATGATTTCCGACAAAAAGGACGTCCAGCATGGAAAATTAATTTTTACACCGAATATCACACTAAAGCACTAATAAAATGAATCCCAAATCAATCCAGCATAGCGTTACTACCTCTGCTGAGCCTTCAACAGAGATCGATGGGAAATTGAAGAGAAAGAGAAAGCCAAGAGCAAAAAAGATGAACAATCTATCAGCCGACGAGGTACGAAAGAACCACGTCGTCTCTGAGAAGAGAAGACGTGAATTTGTAAGAGCTATCTACGACGACCTTGTTCATATAATCCCGGATCTACGCCCTACAGAAAACAGGTCTGAGATGGTCATTTATTTGAAAACGATGAATTATCTGAGATGGATATATCAGAGAAATGGACATTTAAGAACACAACTTATTCAAAAATACGGTTCGTCTAAATCGGATGAATCAATTCCAGAACACTTAACATTTCAACTTCGCGATGAACCAGGAATACAAGGTAGTCGAGAATTACCCTAACTAGTTTTCTGGCTGGAAAATAAACTTTCATAAATTCAAAGCAGCAATAGATACCTAAATAGCTGGATGCAAGAGCTCAGTTTTGTAAAGTTAGATGCCAATAAAGAGGTTGAAAAAATAAATCGACCCCAGTGAGGATTGAACTCACGATCTTGCGATTAACAGTCGCACGCCTTAACCAGCTTGGCCATGGAGTCTAATATTTTATGAATGCACGAACAAGGAGAATTCGGTTTGATTCAAATATAGTTACTTAAGAACATCTGGCCAGAACATAAATTTCAATATCGGTTCCATGAGGATACCTTTCAGATTCTAAAACACCACTCGAGGAATTTGTATAGCATGGTTGACAACTTTCATCTTGCTGCAAATTACCGAAAAATCGCTCGCGATGGACATTCCCTCAACATTAGTGCGCCGCCGCTATGGCAGAAAATCATTGCAGCAGTATAGTAAGCCTAACCGTTGAAGTCTTTCACGTTATGCTCCGAGTGCTTAGTCAACAATTATCCGTGGTGCGATTTCTAAGGCAAAAACTTCTTCACCCCCTGCCAACTCGTACCTGAGATTGCGATTTTTGAAAGCGAGCCACCACCACAGTTTTCAGAAAATTCGTTTCGTTTTAATTTTTTTTCATCTTGTTACTAGGCAACTTCTTACAAAAGCGGAAAAACGATGGCATACATAATGATGAGTATTCGACATAATATGGATTGAGCCTATTATTGTAACCATTTAACAAATGCCCTCTTGGTAGCTGGCGTCTTTTGATCAAGTCTATATATTTAACATCCTAGTCTTCTCTGCCGGCTGTTTCTGATATCAGTCCGGTTTGCAAAGGCAATACCCAGAGCAGTCGTATATTGTATTACATATATGACATTAACTATGACAACGTTAAAGAGCAATAAAATCAATGGCTCAGAGCAGAAAAGCTCCTCCTCACTGAAAGTATCACAGGATTTGCAAAACCTCATATCCAATAATTCTGAGCTGGGTTCAAGGTTACTATCACTATTGCTGGTAAGTAGTGGCAATGGGAAAGAAATAATAGATGCAATTAATAACGGTGACATCACGAAGATTCAAAATTTAGATATTGATCTGAATTTAAAAGTGCCAGATGTTCATGATGACGAGAATAATGATTCGAGCGAGGTGGCTACCTCGAGTGAATTTAAGGGGGAGTTTGGTAATGTCAAGGATAACAACAATAAAGACTCGGAAGCCTGCGATTCGGAAGATAATACAGCAGAGAGTCAGGTCGATAAAAGAAGGAGGAATACTGAAGCATCCGCACGGTTTCGAATTCGCAAAAAACTGCGGGAACAGGAAAAATTGAATAAAATCAAGGAATTAAATGTTAAAATCAATGGACTATACAAGAATATAGATCGCTTAGTGGAAGAGAATCGTCATTGGAAAGCAAAATTGGAACAGGTAAACGAGAGGAAGTCCAGGGAACTTTTAGAAAGAATTAAAAGTGGCAATGCAATGTGATCTATATAAAGACCGATAAAGCAATATATTTATATATAATACTATTTATAGCCATCTGCGCGGGAACTTCATGAATTTCAACAGCCTCAGAAATCTAACTTGCTTTGATAGAACGAGATTCTTTCAGCCCATTTTTTGCTGATGATGACTCTTTTTTGTTTTATTGCCCTTATATCATCTTTCGAGCACCAACCTGAATCGATAAAGTTTTTCTCCAATATAGCCAATCTTTCATCCTCAATTTGTTGTTGTTTCATTAATATTCCGACATATTCCTTTAATGTCATCATTTCAGGCTTGTCAGTGTCGTTGTCTGAATTACTTTTATTTCCTGAATAAAACTGATCAGATATTTTCTTGCCTCGTCCCATATAAACTGCATCCAAACCAATATTAGACTGATCCTGAATTGCTACGCAAGATCTTGAATTTATCTTGCCCGTTACTGTAATTACAGGTATAGATTTTGTTAATTTATCCAAATCAACTGTCACATCATATTCATTAGTGTTGCCTCCCATTTGTAGTTTCTTTGTTCTACCTTTTACCCCTAATCCATGTTTTGTATCCGTTAGAGTCATCAAGCTCCCATTTTGTGCATCAAATCCGTTTGATGAATCTCCCATTAAATTTGTTTCCCTTTTGTCTGAGCTCCCACTGGTTTGCATCAGGTTTGATGCTGGTGGTGACATCATTGTCGATGTAGAGACGGGTGTAACATTTGTCAACGGATCTTTCGATCTTGGTGAATTGTGCTTTGTCGAACTTGAATTTGAACGTGAAACATCGACTATATTATCTCCAATCAGTTGAAATGTTGCACTTTTCTTTCCAGGACTTGAACGATTTTCTATTAAAAAATTCTCAAGTGGTGATGACAAAGCTGTTAACTGATTACTCGATAAATCCAACCCGCGATCTCGTAAATTATTATGCTCATTGCCATCTAGCGTTTGGATATCAGTTTTTAAAGACGACGATGATACAGCTCGTTTCACGGTTCCACCTGTGCTTATGATTCTGGATATACCTTTTCTCATTCTTGACCGAATAGAAGGATTTCTTGAAGGTGGTCTTGATGCGTCATTAAGTTGAGTAACATAGTGTAAATCATTTTCATCGATGTCGTTTGAACAGCTTGGAAAATATCCTATGCTATCATCGTTATCCACAAAAGATGAACAATATTTTTGCTGATTTAATGGTGGAGTTCGCTTGATTGATTCTGCATCAAAAAACGGAGAATTAGGTAATATTGGTGTCGTTGAAGCACTTCTGCTTCTATGGTATTCTTTTTCAAAACAAGTAGCATTATTTTTTATGGATGTTTTCCTTAGTATGGCAGTAGAAGCTCTCCTTAATAAAGGTACCTTTTTCATATTTTTATTTGCATCACGAGGAAAAAAAGTGTTGACATTTGTTGGCGTATTCAATACACTCGTTGCCGTTGAGGATCCATGATTTAATCCTTCAAGGGAAAGGGTCGACGATACTAAATTTGAATTTGAATTTGAACGCGATCTAGAATTTGAAATTCTATGCAATTTTGGCGGTGGCATTTTGTAGAGTAACTCATCAGATATTGACGTATTTGAGAAAGAACTATTGCTGCTATTATCAGTACTGACTTTTCTTGTTGATCTTTTGTCATTCGACATTCTAGAGGAGAAATAGTTTAGATTATCGTTTGCATTACTCTCGATTGATGCTGTATCTAGTCCCATGCTAAAATTCTGTAAAAGATGTTGGAAACTAGCCGCATTTGAGTTACTTTTACTTCTCAGTCCATGAGGTTTGGAATCACCGAAGAGCGAAATTTCAATCGGAGATGACTCTTGAGAGACGATGTTATTCGAATCTGAATTTAACAGAGATGTGGGAGTTTTTTTCTTTGAGGATGGAACTTTTGGAGTAGTTACTGTTGAAGAAACTGAATGCGAAGAATCACTGTTATTGGCGGAGATATTTGTTGTACTAACAGTAGATATACCTGTGACGGTATGATTGCTTCCCTGGTTATGAATAGCACTGTTACTGAAGGAAGCTGGAATCTCTAAAGCCTTGGAAAGATCAAACGGCGCACCGAGAGTCTCGATGACACCGCTGTCGTTCTCAATGGTTGCCATGAAATCTTTGTGTTTGTCAATTTGCTTGAAATTCGACGCTGTTATGTTATCGGAGCCTATATCGCCGGTATGAGTTTGAGCGGCAGAGTGGAAATCGACTGCTGTTTTGGGGTCTACACTAGACATGGGGATGTCGCCAATCATGCCGTCAAGCTCAGCTCGCGGCTCCAATGCAGGTTGGGCGGATAACACGTTTTCTATGGTATTTGGCAAGGGTGGCAACAGCGAAAGATCGTCTACACTAGCAGTTTTCCCGCCAGGACTTAATTTGGCGTCTGACAAGCCTGCCACGGCAGTAAGATCGGTATCTTTATTGGCGTCGTGGTTGCCGTCCTTGCCATTACTGGTACCACTGTTCAGATTGTGACGCATAACACTCGACAGCGAAGACGTTCGCGAGACCCTATGTTTGCTCAGACAGCTATCGTTGCTGTCCAGTCTCGTCAATTCGACATCCTCCTCCTCTTTGATATCCTGCAGTTGGGAGAGCACTGTGGCTGCAATTGGCATCATGACTGCTGTGGGACTGTTCTCGGAATGGGCTCGCATATCCTTTGCATTAAATAACGTGCTCATAGGAGCTGTTAAGAAAGCGAAAGGCGGTGGATCAAAACGATACTATAGAGACAAAGAACTCCAGATTGAGCTGCCAACTAACCAATGGACGATGGTGGGTAAACGGGGGAATTTTGCGAGGCGGTCGAATAACGACAACTTGCCAACAAGGTTCTGAAAAAACCGATGTATTTGTGAGGTTAAACTTTTGCATGGCACTTTCCTGAATCCAGTTGAGATTCATGCATCTCGAGAAAAAGTGTGTCCGGGATTCCTGTTTCTTTTTTCGGCTGCAGAAAAGAAACAGGTCGAGAAAGCGTCCGAGGCCGAAAAAGCGTCCGAGGGCGCGAACGAAGCTGGAACGACCGGACTAGGGCCGCAACCAGAACCAAGATAGAGAGAGAAGCGACTAGTTTAGTTGGGTTCTATATATCGCTGTACGTACTTAATTACACTCTCGACAATCATGACGCGGACGTGGACGTGGACGTGGACGTGGACGCGGACACGGCAGGTTTCTTCTTCTTGTCGTGTTCTTCTTGCAGCTGCAGTTTCTCCTGCTCTATTTCCTCCACAAATTTGCCGATCTCGTCGGAATTTAGGGTGACAATCTTTGAATCCGGCTCGACGACGGTGATCTCGATGTTCTTGGCGCCCGTCTGGACGACCTCCAACAGCGACTTTATCGTCAGCTTGACACAGTCGTCGACCGACGATGGAGGCTCGCTCCGGTTGTAGTTTTTCTCGAGGAACTCGCGCACAGTTTTGGAGTTTCTGCCGATGGTCTGCGCCGTCCAGGCCGAGTAGATGCCGCTCGGTTCGGTCTGGTACAGCTTCGGGGTCTGGTCCCTGGGGTCGAAGCCGGCAATCAGCGTGGCGACACCGAAGGGCCGGACCCCCCCGGATTGTGTGTATCGCTGCTGCACACCCGCGACGTACCTGGTCAGATACTCGATTGTGACCGGGTCCTCCAGCGTCAGCCGGTGGCTCTGCGCTTCTACCCTCGCCTTTTCGATGAGAATCCTGGAATCCGCGTTCAGCCCCGAGAACGACAGCACGACGTGGCTGTCTATCTTGGAGATCTTGGAGGGGGTGATCCTTGTGTCTTGCAGTTTGAGCGTCGACCGTCTCTCGCAACCCAGGACGACGCAGGTCTTGCCCTTGATACCCACGGCACAGGTACCCCTCTTGACGGCCTCTGCCGCGTACTCCACCTGGAAAATATGGCCATCTGGAGAAAATATACTCAACGCCCTGTCGTAACCGCTCATTGTTGGCTGTTGTGACTCGCCGTGCTTGGGGGATCTGTGTGTGTGTGTGTGGGAGAGCTAGCAGCTGCACTGGTGTCTAGTTATATCGAGTGCGCAGACATGGTGGCAAAAGGGCGAGGAAGCGGAATAGCAGGGCGCGAGTGTCCGGTACGGGGGGGGGGGGGGGGGAGCGGCACC